>PVJS01049778.1:0-14556 GCA_004027185.1 Glis glis | reverse complement strand
TTTTTTGTGGTACTGGGGATTGAACCCAGGGGCATTCTACTTCCAGGCTACACCCCCAGTCCTATTTTTTATTCTTTATTTTGAAACAGGGTCTCACTAAGTTGCAGAGGCCTCACTAAGTAGCTGAGGCTGGCACGAACCCAGATCCTCTGGTCTCAGCCTCCCAAGTACTGGGATTACAAGCGTGCACCACCACGCCCAGCCCAGGGGCCTTTTTTAAATTTTATTTTATTTTTTTGCAGTACTAGGGATTGAACCCAGGGGCATTCTACCTCTGAGCTACACCCTCAGCCTTATTTTTTATTCTTTATTTTGAAACAGAGTCTCGCTAAGTTGCAGAGGGCCTCACTAAGTAGCTGAGGCTGGCCGCGAACCCAGATCCTCCAGTCTCAGCCTCCCAAGTACTGGGATTACAAGCATGCGCCACCATGCCTGGTTCACTGGGGCCTTTTTAATCACAGCCGCTGGGTCTGCTCCATCCAGGCTGCCACTGGCCCCAAGTCCATCTGGGCCGCCCCTGCCCAAACTCCCATCTGCCACCTCTATCATGGCCATTTCTGGCCCCACCTCCATCACTGCCACTGCTCCCTCTTTCCTTTCAACCATCTTACTTCCTTCCACGACATCATGTCTCTGAGCCCCGGCTTTACATGTGCCTTTCTGGCAAAACTGCAAATCTATAGTCTCTCCGCTTTACTTTCCGCTCCCGACATTCAATGTACAGTTCACTGAACACAGATATCAATCTCCATAATGCAGTTTGGATATTTGCTGTTTTGATATTTCCTCCACCAGTTTATTTAGTACATTGTCTTTAAATTCAGCCTCACACAAAGTTTCAGGGCATGGGCAAAATGTGGATAAGTTCTTTGCCAAAGTGTAACACACATGGCCTCTACTCCGTTTCCTTATAGAGTCCTCTTTGCCATTCAAAATCTCCTGAGTACAGTCTACTGTCCACTTTTGTAGCCACATTCTGTCCCCTCCCATTTCCTCTCACAAACCAGTTCCAAAGAGTCAAAATCCACATGGTCACACTTAGATATAGCAGCAACCCCACTCCTGGTACCATTTTTTGTTCCAGTCAGCATTCTAGCAGCTATAATCTAAAAGATTGACCATGTAATTTAAAGGAAAGAAGATTTATTTTCTTATGGTTTCGGGCTCAGTCCATGTGAGGCTGGGGACTGCAGATCTCAGGGCATGGTGTCAGAAGGCTGAGGGAGAACACATGGGCTATGCTCTTTACATCATGGAAGCTGGAAGCAAAAGAGTGAGTTAGGGTAGGAGGAACCATTTATATAATCTGCAAGGCCACACCCCCAAGGACCACCTCCTCCAGCCATACCCTACCAGCCTATCGGATACTACCCAGGTAGATCCATTCCAATGGATTTATCCACTTCTGGGATTACAACCCTCATGACTCAATTACATCATCTCTAAACCTTTATAAGTGAGTTCTGTAGGGGACATTTTATATCTAACTATAACACCAATATTAAGAATAAAACAAGAAACATCACTACAGCCTACAGAAACAATAGGCAATACTTATGAACAATCCTACATAAATAAAATTTTAAAATTAGATAAAATTAACCAATCCCTCAAATAATACAAACTAGTATAATTTGACAAAAAAATGGATAATTTAGAAATCCATATAACTATTAAAGAAGTTGAATTCAGAAATTAAAGACTTTGAGCAAGATGTTGGGATAGCGAGAGGCAGCGTGTCGCCGGCACTCTGAGAGTCAGAGCTCGGCTGGCGGGAAGACTACATCTTGAAAAGAAAAGTAGGGCAGCCAAAACTCAACAAAACAATGAGAACCAAAGTGCAGTGGAATGGGAGGCAGTGGAAAGAGCGGAGGTCGGTACAGAGCTCAAAGCATTTCACCTGGTAACTGGAGAGCGGAGACAAAGGCACCATCTTGCCTGAGCCATGTGGCTCCTGGAATCCTCCAGCAAAGAAACAGCTGATTCTTGTGAAACCAGCAATTATAGTCCACCATCGAAAGCAGTCAACTTCGGACCATGATGAAGCCTAAGTCGAACCAGATCCACACCTATAATGGCAACGACTGCAAAGGGTGGAACACAATCCTCAGTCCCCACAAAGAAAACAACGTGGAGGCACATAGATGAGGTGGCCAGGCACAGGAGCAGCACAACCCCAAGAAAATGAGCAGGTGAAACATGCCCCCCCGGAGTAGCCTAGCACCGGCATAGAACACCACAGCACTGAGGACATGGACGGACATGGCATGGACCCCCTGGAACCACCCAATGAGAACACAGGTAAGTGAGATAAAGGGAGGCAGCGTGTTGCTGGCACTCTGAAACTTGGAAATCGGCTGGTGGGAAGACTGCTTCTTAACAAGAAAAGTGGGGCAGACAAAACTCAACAAAACAGAGTCGAAGAGCAGCAGAGTGAGAGGCAGTGGACAAAGCGGGGGGCTAAACAGAACTCCACACTTTTCACCTGGTAAGTGGAGAGCCAAAGCTGTGGCGCCATCTATGCGGGGCCACACCTACACCACTACTCCCAGAGACCAACAGCAAAGAGACAGCAGATCCTTGCGAAAACAGTGACTACAGACCGCCATTGAAACCGATCAACTCCTAAACACGATGAAGCCCAAGTCAATCCAGACCCGCACCTACAATGACGATGGTTTCAAGGGTTGGGCCATGAGCCTCTGCTTCCGAGTGCGATGAGGAGAGAGAAAGAAGAGGTGGCCATAACAGAAGCAACCCAACTCTGAGAACACAAGCCGGCAAGCCACGGCCCCCATGAGCAGCCCAACACCGTCCTGGAACACCCCAGAACTGAGGAGATAGGTAGATGAAACATGGCCCTCACCCCAGCAGCCCAGCACTGAGAACACAGGTTCCGGCCCCACCCCCAGAGATCCACCCCACACTGAGGATGCGAGGCAGATGAACCCTCGTCCCCCCAGAGAACCCCTCCCCCTGGCGCTGGGGATACGGGATGGGCAAGCCCTTGGCCCCGCCTTGAGAACCCCTCCCCCTGGTGCTGGGGACACGGGGTGGGTGAACCCTTGGCCCCGCCCCCAGAGAACCACTCCCCCAGACGCTGGGGACGCAGGGCGGGTGAGCCCTCGGCCCCACCCCCAGATAATCCCTCCCCCTAGCGCTGGGGACACAGGGCGGGTGAGCCCTCGGTTAAAGATAAGAACTCATTTAAAGTGCCATGCATTTTTAATGCCCTAACCTCCTTCCTACAAAAGCCACTCCATGCCATCTAAATCCATCAAATGGGGGTCCGATATCAGTTTGGCCAATCAATATGAGGGCCCCCAACTATTAAACTCCAGCCCGGTCGATAGCCAAAGACGGGTAAGATCCTGCTAGGTCAGATGAACCTAAGACAGGGGACTCAGCTAGCTCTGGGCCTCCCCCATGATGGGCAACTTCTGAATCCTGAGCAGGGCAACCTAAGACAAGCATGACCGCCGGTTTTAAACAAAGTAAAACGGGGGAGATGCTGGGGTCTCCACCCAGTGCCATGAAAGGGCCTGGTGGACTAGCAGAAGCCTGCTCTAGAGTACCGAGTACCGGGTCTCTCCCATGTGGCAGTGATTCAGCATATCAATGGCAAAGATGGCGCTGGCGGACCCCTCAGAGGGAGGTCCCACATATAGCCCCACCTAACCTCAGGAGGGCTATGATAGGCAGTTACCTCCTTCCGTGCTCACAGACAACAGGTGCCTCCACCTATGATAGGTTACAGGGGGGCGTGGTGACCCGACCCTCACGTGCCATTGGGTCACACCATACTGCTTGCTAGTTTCCTGTATGGCCTCTACTTTAAAAGGGGGATTGGCTTTCTAATAAACGAGATCGTGCCAGACATGTCTCCCGGTCCGAGGTGTGGTTATTCAGGCCGTCGGCGTACCACTTTTGGGCGGGACCCGAGAGACTGGTGCCCCGAGATACAAGCGTGCGTCACCACGCCCATTTTTTTAGTAAATAGATTTCAAACATGATATTAGTAAATAGATTTCAACATTATAAAAATAATTATACACTATAACCAAATGGGGTTTATTCTAAGGCCGCAAATCTGGTTCAACAGTCAAAAATAAATTAATGTAACCCATCATATTAATAATAAAAAAGTCCAAAGTAGAAAAATCATATGGTCATACCAATTGATACAGAAAAGACACCTGACAGAATCCAACACTCATTCATGAAAAAAGATCTGAGAAAAATAAGAATAAAGTTCAATTGGAAAGCCAGGCGTGGTGGCACATGCCTGTAATCCCAGTTTAGGAGACTGAGACAGGAGGATCAAAGGTTCAAGGCCAGCCTCAGTGACTTAGCAAGGTCCTCCCCAACTCAGTGAGACCCTGTTTCGAAACAAAAAATAAAATTCAGCTGGGGGTGTAGCTCAGAGGTAGAATGCCCCTGAGTTCAATCCCCAGTACCATATTAAAAATAAATAAATAAATAAATAAGGCTATATAAATAGTCCAGGAAAGCTACTAGTAAAATTCCTAGAACTAATAAGTGAGTTTGGCAAGTTCTCAGGACACAAGTAAACATTTTCTAAAAATCAAGTGTATTTGTACCCACTAGCAATGAACACAGGGACACTGGAATTAAAAATATACCACCATTCACAATAGATTTAAGTAAAATGAAATACTAGATGTGAATTCAACTAAACATATATACAACTTGTATGATAAAAACTATAAAATGCCAATTCTCTCTCTCTCTCTCTCCTTAGCGAGGCCCTCCGCAACTTCGTGAGACCCGGTTTCAAAAAAAAGCATAAAAAATAGGGCTGGGGGCGTAGCACGGAGGTAGAACGCCCCTGTGTTCAATCCCCGGTACAGCAAAAAAGAAAAAAGAAAAAAAGAAATAAAAAATCTAGCTGGGCATAGTGGCACACGCCTGTAATCCCAGTACTTGGGAGACTGAGACAGGAAGATCACAGGTTCAAAGTCAGACTCAGCAACTTTATGAGGCTCTCAGCAACTCAGCAAGACTGTGTTTCAAAATAAAAAGGGCTAGGAGTGTAGCTTGGAGGTAGAACAGCCCTGGGGTCAATCCCCTGTACAAAAAAAAAAAAAGTGATCCAATTTTTTTTTCCTACAGTACTAGGGATTGAACCCAGGGGCATTCTACCTCTGAGCTACACCCCCAGTCCTATTTTGTTTTTTAATTTTTTTTTTGCAGTACCGGGAATTGAATGCAGGAGCGTTCTACCTCCGCGCTACGCCCCCGGCCCTATTTTTTTATACTTTATTTTGAAACCGGGTCTCACGAAGTTGCGGAGGGCCTCACTAAGTAGAGAGAGAGGGAGAGAGAGAGAGAGAGAGCGAGCTGAGTGTGGCTGTGAACCCGGATCCTCCGTTCTCTGCCTCCCAAAGTACTGGGATTACAAGCGTGCGCTACCACACCCGGTTATTTTTTAATTTTTAAACAGGGTTTCACTAAATTGTGGGGGGCCTCATTAAGTAGCCGAGGCTGGCCGTGATCCTCCTGTGTCAGCCTCCCAAGTACTGGGATTACAAGCGTGCGCCACCATACCTGGCAGGATTGAATTTTAAAAGGGGGAAAATATATGAAGAGACAATTCGATGAAGAGGATATGCAGAATAAGCACACAGAAGATGTTTGGCATCATTAGTCACAAGAGAAAAGCAAAGAAAAGTATTGCAGCTATTAAAATGATTAAAATAAAAAGGAGCGACAACATTGGCAAAGAGAAACTGGATCACTTGCAAAATGTGCAAAATGGCACAGCCTTTGGAAAACAGCTTGGCAGCTTCTTCAAAAACTAAACTGCATTTTATCCTTCCGCCTGTCTCATGACAGGGTCCTTACCCACTCTCCCAAGTAACTGCACATGCACGGTTCAGGGATCTTTCAAGAACCAAACTGCTGGCTATTTCAGACTTGTGACTTACAAAAACTGATGAAGGACGTGTACTCCAGGGCTAAGAAACACAGATTCTATTTTCTTCTCTTACAACCTAATCTTTAGGCCTTTCCTGATGCACAAGCCTGGACAGCCTCCAGCCAGGGTGTCAGTTCTGGTGCATCTGGGACTCTTAAATATATATTGGATACTGGGGATTGAACTCAGGGACATTCAATCTCCAAGCTACATCCCCGGTCCTTTTTATTTTTTTATTTTGAAATAGGGTCTCGCAAAGTTGCTGATGATCTTGATAAATTGCTGCGATCCTCCTGTCTCAGCCTCCCATGTACTGGGCCACCATAGCCAGCATATATATTTATTTTTAGTTGATGCATAGTAATTGTACTTTTTTTGTATATGTGTGATACTGGAGATTGAACCTGGGGGCTATTCTACCTCCAAGCTACACCCCCACCTCTATTTTTATGTGTTTGTTTGTTCGTTTTTATTGTGGTACTGGAAATGGAACCCAGGGGCATTCTACCTCTGAGCTATACCTCCAGCCCTATTTTATTCTTTTCTTTTGAAACAGGGTCTCACTAAGTTGTGAAGGCTGGCTGCGAATGTGTAATCCTCCTGTCTCAGCCTCCCAAGCATTACAAGCATATGCCACCACACCCAGCTTATTTTTATTTTGAAACAGGGTCTTACTAGGTTGATAAGAGTATCATTACTTGCTGAGGCTGTCCTCCAACCTGAGATTCTCCTGTCTCAGCCTCCCAAGTACTGGGATTACAGAGGTGAGCTACCACACCTGGCTTAATTATACATATTTATGGGGCTCAGTGTGACATTTCAATACCTGGACACAATGTATAATGATCAGATCATAGTACCTGGCATATCTATCACCTCAGACATTTATCATATCTTTGGGTTGGGAACGTTCAAAATTCTATTAGGTATTTTGAAATATTAAATTCATTGTTGTCCTCTCTCTCTCTCTACTTAGTGAGGCCCTCTGCAACTTCGTGAGACCCGGTTTCAAAATAAAGTATAAAAAATAGGGCCGGGGGTGTAGCGCGGAGGTAGAACGCCCCTGCGTTCAATCCCCAGTACCACAAAAAAAAATTCAAATTCATAAATTCATTGTTGTCAACAATAGTTATCCTACTGTGCTATAGAACATTGGAAGTTATTCCTCTTATCCGACTGGACTGGTTAACTATCCTGTCTCCATCCACCTCCCCCACACTCTTCCCAGGCTCTTGGAACCACTATTCCATTCTCTTCTATAAGATCAATGTTTTAGCCTCCACATATTTAGGGATTTTTATGGAGACTTTATCACGTAGCCTTGATCCATTATTAATTTTTATTTTTCGTGGTACTGGGATTGAACCCAGGGGCATTCTACCTCTGAGCTCCACCCCCAGCCCAATTTTTTTTATTCTTTATTTTGAAACAGAGTCTCACTAAGTTGCGGAGGGCCTCACTAAGTAGCTGAGGCTGGCCGTGAACCAGAATCCTCCCGCCTCAGCCTCCCAAGTACTGGGATTACAACCATGCGCCACCATGCCCGGCTGATCCATTATTAATTTAATCTCCAGCCCCAGAGAATGAGTGATGGGCTGAAAATTCCAAGCTTCCAATCATGGCTTGGAAATTCCAAGGCATTTAGGAGACTTGTGTAAGACATTATCACTCCCATTCCTTAGCAAATTAGGAGTTCTATGTCAGAAACTAGGGTCACAGGTGAAATATCCATTTCTCATTATGTCTCACTTCCATAGGGCTGGGTGTGCAGATATCCTGTGCAGTATCAGGCAGCCATTCAAAGATCACCCAGAGAGCCGGGCGTGGTGGCGCACGCTTGTAATTCTGGTACTTGGGAGGCAGAGACTGGAGGATCAGGGTTCGCAGCCAGCCTCAGCTACTTAGTGAGGCCCTCCGCAACTTAGTGAGACCCTGTTTCAAACTAAAGAATAAAAAATAGGGCTGGGGGTGTAGCTCGGAGGTAGAACGCCCCTGGGTTCAAGCCCAGTACCATAAAAAAAAACAAGATGACTCAGGGCTGGGAAAGGGCCTGGGGTCCATCCCCAGCACAAGAAGAAGAAAAAGAAGGAAGGAAAGAAAGAAAGGAGAGAGGGAGGGAAGAGGAAGGAAGGAAGGAAGGAAGGAAGGAAGGAAGGGAAATTATTTTAGGCCAGACATGGTGGCATGTGGGGCAGCTCAGGAGGCTGAGGAGAGAGGATACACTTGAGCCTGTGAGTTCAAGACCAGCCTGGGCAAAAAAGCCAAAGCTGTCCAAAATTTTTTTTCTAAATAAAATAAAAACAACCCTGTTTAGCCACAATCAGTGATATGGATAAAGTAAGTAGGCATTTTGTCAAGTGAAAACAGATTAAAAGAGTACATATTGAGCCCGGTATGGTGGTACACGCCTGTAACCCCAGTACTTGGGTGGCTGAGACAGAAGGTTCACAGGTTCAAGGCCAACCTCAGCAATGTAGCACAACTCTCAGCAATGTAGCAAGATCCTGTTTCAAAACAAAAAATAAAAAGGACTGGGGGTACAGCTCAGAGGTAGAACACTTCTGGGTTCAATTCCCAGTAACACCCACACAGAGTACATATTGTACACTCTTTCTTCATCCTCCTCCTCTTCTTCTTCTGGGTTATAAAGCCCAGGCAAGGGCCGCAGGTGCAGCTAGCTTGTAGAGCATTCACCCAGCATACATAAGACCCTAGGTTCAATCCCCAGCACTGGAGGAAAAAACACCTGGATAAGATATGCAACTGTTTTCAGTTAACCCTGAGGATGGGAGGGGTGGACCTAGACAATTTCTCCTTTTATTTAACACTTTGGCTGTTGGCCACACTGTCTGATACGGTTTGGGTTTGGCATGTCCCCCAAAGGGTCATGTCTTGAGAGCATGTCCCCACTGCAGCAAGTTTCAGAAATGGAACATGGCTGGAGGAGGTGGATCACCATGGTCTTAGGACAGTATCAGTGTCTGGCCACTCCTGGTTGCTCTCTGCTTCCTGGCCACCAGGAGCTGAATGCAGCTTTTCTTCCTCCACCATGCCCTAAAGCCCTGCCACCAAGCTACTCTGCCACCACAAGTCGACTGACCACGGACTCACCTCTAAAACCTTCAAAATCTCTGAAATTGTGAGCCCTAAATAAACCTTTCTTCCTCTAAGTTGTGCTTGCCAGGAATTTTGGTCACAAGGATGAAAAAGCTGACTAAAACAGAAATGGGTATGAAGAAGTATGGTCTTTGCTGGGTCTAAACCTGACAACGTTGCTCAGACTGAGAAAGGAGGATCACAGGTTTGAGGACAGCCTCAGCAACTTAGTCAGATTCTCAGCAACCTAGCAAGACCCTGTTCAAAATAAAAAATAAAAAGGGCTGGGGGAGTACCTTGGAGGTAGTATACCCCTGAGTTCAATCCCCACTAACACGCACACAGCCTTTGGAATTGGTTTGCGAGAGGAGTTTGGAAAGGTCTAAGCTGTGATCATGAGGTTTCACAGGGCAAGGAGGATGCTATAAGAAACTGGCCCAGAAGCCACATGTATTACGTTTTAGCAAAAAACCTTATCTACATTTTGCCCATGTCTTCAGAATTAGGCTGAACTTATTTATTTATATTTTTTGCAGTACTGGGGATTGAACCCAGGAGCATTCTACCTCTGAGCTACACCCCCTGCCCTATTTTTCTTTATTCTTTATTTTTGAAACAGGGTCTCATTAAGCTGCAGAGGACCTCACTAAGTAGCAGAGGCTGGCCACAAACCTGCAATCCTCCTGTCTCAGCCTCCCAAGTACTGGGATTACAAGCGTGGGCCACCATGCCTGGCTGTGAGGCTGAATTTAAAGGTGATAATTTATCTGGGTGTGGTGGTGCATGCCTGTAATCCCTAGTACTTGGGAGTTTGAGACAGGAGGATCACAGGTTCAAGGACAGCCTCAGTGAGTAGTGAGACACTCATGATGTAGCAAGACCCTGTTTCAAAACAAAAAATTAAAAAAGGGCTGAGAGTGTAGGCCAGAGGTAGAACGCCCCTGGGTTCAATTCCCAGTACCTAAATAAATAAGTAAATAAATAAGATAACCTGGCGGAGGAAATTTCAAACAAGCAGAACATTCAGGCAGTGGCATGGCCATTGCTAGTGGCTTTAACCAAGGTTTACAGATATTCAGGAGAAGAAAACAGAGGAGAAAGATTTTTAAAAATCTGCAGTTTGGCCAGAAAAGTGTGTGTGAAATTGGGTCCCGAGAAAGTTCAGTTACTAAAGAGATTAACATCACTGAAGAGACGTTAGAGCCAGGCATGAAGGTGCACGCCTATAATCCCAGTACTTGGGAGGCTGAGAAAGGAGGATCGCAGGTTCAAGGCCAGTCTCAGCAATTTAGTGAGACCCTGTTTCAGAATAATAAATAAAATAGAGCTGAGTACAAGGCATGGTGGCGCATGCTTGTAATCCCAGTACTTGGGAGGCTAAGACCAGAGGATCCGGGTTCAAGGCTAGCCTCAGCTACTTAGTGAGGCCCTCCGCAACTTATTGAGACCCTGTTTCAAAATAAAGAACAAAAAATAAGGTTGGGGGTGTAGCTCGGAGGTAGAATGCCCCTAGGTTCAATCCCCAGTTCCGCAAAAAAAAAAAAAAAAAATAGAGCTGAGGCATAGCTCAAAGTCAGAATGTCCCTGGGTTCAATCCAAGAGAGAGAGAGAGAGAGAGAAGCACTATTATCTCTGTCTTTGAACAGAAACAATAGAAAAGACACAGTGAAGGCATGTCAAGAATTAGCAAAACCCTCCTCATTGCAGGTTCAAGGGTTTAACAGTGGAAAGTTGTTTGAAAAAGTTTGCTTTAAAAAGAAGCTGTAACCGGGCGTGGCGGCGCACCCTTGTAATCCCAGTACTTGGGAGGCTGAGACCGGAGGATCTGGGTTCGCAGCCAGCCTCAGCTACTTAGTGAGGCCCTCTGCAACTTAGTGAGAGCCTGTTTCAAAATAAAGAATAAAAAAAAATAGGGCTGGGGGTGTAGTCCGGAGGTAGAATGCCCCTGGGTTCAATCCCTGGTACCGCCAAAAAAAAAAGAAAAAAAAAAGAAGAAGCTGTATGGATGCTCTGTGCACACAGGAGTGCCTAAGAAGTTATTTCCCCCGCACTCATTTCATCATGCTCAGCCTCCCAGGCAGTCAGGCCACTGCAGCCCTGGTCCAAGGATGGCCTGGCTACTGCTTTAGTTTTTGGCAGACTTTAGCATCCTCCATGTGGTACCGATTCTGAAGACGGCAGAATGCTGGAATTAAGGGCTTATGGAGGCTTCCAACCAGATTTCAAAGGAAGGACTGGGAGTCCAGACACCATGTCTCAGGGTCAGAATCCCTGTGAGCAGGCCGCAAGTGGGCAATTTTTGAAACCATGAGAGTGAATCCAAGCCACAATAGTGACCTGAGGAATTCAAAGATGCCAGGAGCATGGAAGAAACATCTGCTAAGGAACACTGCAAGCTGAGGGCAGTGGAAGCAGGCTGAGAGAGCAGCCCCACCAACTGCAACTGGTAAGGCCATAGGGGTGGGGCTGCTGAAGCCCTTTGGAGATCACATCTCACCACCATGTGCCCTAGATGTTGGACATGGAACCTGTGATCCTCCTGTCTCAGCCTCCCAATCACTTTTTATTTTGAAACAGGGTCTTACTAAGTCACTGAGGGTCTTGCTAAGTTGCTGAGAGTAGCCTCGATCCTGTGATCCTCCTTTCTCAGCCTCCTAAGTACTGGGATTACAGGAGTGTTCCAGCACATGCAGCGCCTTGCAGTATCTTTCTATTTGCTAAATCTGAGAATCCTGGCTATGATCATAAACTCCGAAGCCATGTTCACCTTGGAAAACAGGACAGAACCAAGGCTCCTGCAGGCTGGTGGGGAGGCTGTAGACTGCTAGCTGGTGGGATGGACATCTGTCTCCCTGCTCATTCCTGCGGGTCATTCTGCTGCCATCAGTCTTGTCTTCTCCCTGGAACCTATTATCACCCCCTACCCAACACAGTCCTGATATGGCTCCTTCCCACCAGGCTCTGTAGCTCCAGCCTTCTCCCTATCACTGAGCACCATGCGTTCCCTGCCACAGGGCCTTTGCACCTACACACTTCCTGAGTGCTCCCTCCTACCACCCTGGCCAAGCACCCCAGGCTGGACACATAACCCTCTCCTCCTGACTGCTTGAGTTTTCCTTCTGGCATTTACTGCTGTTGTGAAACTCTGCCTGCCCTCCCACCAAATGAAGTTCTCTTTCTAAAAATGCCATCTCACCTGAGGTCACCAGCCCCTGCTAGGTAGCCCACCTGCAGGCCTCTCCAAGTGAATCCCTCCCCAAGATGGGCTCATAATCCTAACTCATAGCGGAGAAACTTGCCCAAGGTCACAAGATGGGAAGATGAGCTGGGTCGGGGAGCAGGTGGTGAACCTGAGGGCCACAGTACTTTGTGCATGAGAGCCACCTGGCTTCAAACAGTGTTGCTGGTCAATTCACCGCCTCAGTGACTTAAAGGTAGGGCGCCCACCCACTGTTCCATACCTTAGTGGCTCCTCCTCGCCTTCCTGGGGCTCCAAGACTGCAAGGAACTGGGATAAAACACCAGGCCCCAGGACTTCACACTTTGGTTCAAATAAAAGAAAAAGATACCACCTCTTGGGCACTAGAAAGCATCCAGCAGAGATTTGTTGGCTGAGAGACCACACTGTTGCCAGCCTGCCAGGACAGTCCCAGTTTGTGCTGGGTCCTGGCTTCATGATTAGCAGCATGCCATTCAGAGCTCCAAAGTGTCCATTCGGGCTTTCAGTTATAGGGTCACCTTACATACAAACCAAGAACTTCCGGTAAAGGGGCCATAGAACAGGCCACACCTGGTAGGTCCCCACAGTGCGGAAGGTACAGAGGGATCTGCCAACCCACACTTGCCAGGAAGGTGCTCAAGGTGCACCCCTCTGGGAAGTTGTTGCTCTTCAGCTCAGCAATCTGTTTTGGAACCTAGCTCAGTACTGGGCAGTTGTGGGTCTCAGCGGACCTATTCTACAACACCTGGGCAGTGTACTCTTCACTGGGGCATGGTCCACCAGCAGGCCTGCCCTCCTGCAGTGCTAATTTTGCAGACATATCTACTAGGTCAGAGGAAGTTGAGGGGGGGTGGGGATAATGAGGAAGTGCTACTCTAGAAAATGGTGAGAGAGAGCCTCCCTAACGTGGTGACTTGGGCAAAGATCTCAGGAGGGGAGGGCGTGGGGCCGGCAGACATCTGGGGAAGAGCATTCCAAGTAGTGAAACAGCAAGCGCCAACGCCCTGAAGTGGGGCGTCAACCAGACAGGGGGCTGCAGGGCAGACAGTGGAGGCCTGAGGCTCTCCTAAGATCTCTGTCTTTGACTCTCAATGAAACCTACCAATACCAGTGCAGGAGAGACTGTGGGACAGCAAATGCTCCCCGGGTCTTGTGTGATTTGGCCTTTCCTGGGCTCCTCAGCGTTGCCCTGAAAGGCGGGGGCAGGGGTAGATGCACCTGCAAGAGCAGGCACAGCTGCATTCCAGTGAAACTCTATGTAGGACAATTAGAACTTAATGTTCACGTATTGTGAAATATGATTTCGATTCTCCCATCAACCGTTTAAAAAGGAGGAAACCACTCTCTGCTCAGGGCTGTACAAACACAGACAGCAGGCTGGATTTGGACTTGAAACAGGTTCCTAGGCCAGCAACAGAGCAGGGCGGGCTTGCCCTGACTGAACTCCATGAACGGAGCCAGCAGTTGTTGAAGACTTCCTAGTTACTACAATCGAGTTTTGCAAAGTGAACAAACTTGTCTCGCTTTCTCATAATAAAACGACCTGCGGTCTAAACCGTGTCACCAAGGAGGGACCTCTCGGGCCAAAGTCGACCTGCAGTGTATTTGTTCTGCACGGGAATTTGCATTAGCAAATTCTACATCCAAAGTCCAGATTTCTTACATACATCAAAGAGTGCTCTAAGCCCCGCGTGGTCAGCACCTGCTGCCGCGGGCGCACCTGGAGCACCTGGCGCAGGCGCCAACCCCGCGGGCCCTCCGCTCTAGGGCCGACCTGGCTGGGGTCCCCGCTGCCTCCCAAGCCGCTCGCAGCGCTCCGGGGCGGGGAACGCGCGCGCCCGCCCCCCAACCAGCCCGGAAGCCCCGCGGCCGGACGTTGGGGGGACGCGGACCACCTCTAACGGCTGAGCCCCGAAAAGAAACCGCGGAGATCGCGCCCTCTCCACCCACGCGACCCACCCTAGCCAGCCGCCGCCCAGACTGCGCCTGCGTAGTAGGACAGCCAGGCTCCGAGGCGTGGCAGGCGCCGGGAACTGCGCCTACTTAGTCCGCCGGCCCGGCTCGGGGGCGGGGCAGACACACGGGACTGCGCCTGCGTAATCTACCAACCGAACTCGGGGGCGTGGCGGGCGAGCGAGACTGCGCCTGCGTGATCTGTGGGCCGGACTCGGGGGCGGGGCGGGCGCGCGGGACTGCGCCTGCGTGATCTGTGGGCCGGACTCGGGGGCGGGGCGGGCGCGCGGGACTGCGCCTGCGTGATCTGTGGGCCGGACTCGGGGGCGGGGCGGGCGCGCGGGACTGC
>PVJS01049777.1:0-14552 GCA_004027185.1 Glis glis | reverse complement strand
CTCACGAAGTTGCAGAGGGCCTCACTAAGGAGAGAGAGAGAGAGAGAGAGAGAGAGATGGGGGGGAGAGAGAGAGACAGAGAGAGAGAGAGAGAGAGCGTAAGCTGAGGCTGGCCCGAACCAGGATCCTCTGGTCTCCGCCTCCCAAAGTACTGGGATTACAAGCGTGCGCCACCACGCCCTGCGTCGAGATCCTGTTTTAAAATGAAGAATACGGCCGGGCGTGGTGGCGCACGCTTGTAATCCCAGTACTTGGGAGGCTGAGACCGGAGGATCCGGGTTCGCAGCCAGCCTCAGCTACTTAGTGAGGCCCTCCGCAACTTCGTGAGACCCGGTTTCAAAATAAAGTATAAAAAATAGGGCCGGGGGTGTAGCTTGGAGGTAAAATGCCCCTGGGTTTAATCCTGGTACCGCAAAAAAAAAAAACAAACAAAAAATAAAATGAAGAATAAAGAGGTCTGGAAGTGTAGTACAGAGGTAGAATGTCCCTAGGTTCAATCCCCAGTACAAGAAGGAAGGAAGGAAGGCAGGGAGGCAAGCAAATGGGGTCTAAATAATCCTGGAAAGATTTAAGAACTGGAAGCAAAAGAGATTGTGGAAGCTAGGGCAGGGACTTGGGGTTAAAAACAGGACTGGTTGAAATTCTTTTTTAAAAATCAGTTTGACTCCCAAATCTCCTCAACCGTGTGCAACTACCTCACCCTACTAAAAACATGGGGGTAAAGGATTGTTCTTGGAGTAACTTCACTAGAGAGGCAGGAACTCTGCAACACGGGGAACAGCAGGGGCAGGTGACAGTGAGCTGCAGTACTGAGCTCTGGAAGACTGAGTGGAATCTGCAAGCTAAATAGTAACCAAGTGCCCCCAAGGCTTCACACCCAGCTCAGCTCCCAGGATGCTCAGCTCCCAGGATGCTCAGCTCCCAGGATGCCCAGCTCCCAGGATGCCCAGCTCCCAGGATGCCCAGCTCCCAGGATGCCCAGCTCCCAGGATGCTCAGCTCCCAGGATGCTCAGCTCCCAGGATGCTGTGCTGGTACACAGGCTTGTACCTCCTGGGCAGGAGAGTGGAGGGACACCTGTTTGGAGAATTTGACCACCCAAGGGGGTAGAAATCTAGCTACTCTTGAGGGTGCTTCAGTGAAATAGCTTGGCTTCATCTAATCTTTTCCTGTAACCCATATTATGTTGCTTGAGCATACAGATAAGTAACACCAGATATAGAGGAAAATATTCAATATAAAGAGACCAAGAAATTGAAACACAATCTGCAGGGAACAGACTAAAAAAGCTGAAATTTATGTTCTTGCAGATAGTAGGAAAGAAATTATACCATGAAACTAAACACAGTGCTATGAAAAAGAAGCAATTAGAATCAAATTTATTAGAAATTAAAAGTATGTTATCAGAAATAATATAGTCAATAGGAGAGACATGAGAAATTCTTTCAGACAGGAGATGATAGAAGATAAATAGAAAAGATAATACAATGAGTATCAGTCTAAGGAATCCATTATCCAACTAAAAGGAGTTTAGTTTCAGGATGAAAGAACAGAGGACACAGAAGTCAAAAATGTCTAAAAATATAAAATAAGAGTTCCCAGAATTGGAAGAATGAGTAAAAGTTCTTTCAGTTTCAAACAAGCAATAGGAAGAAAAGTGGGTGTCACACCAAGGTATATTTTAATGAGATAGTAGAAAACAGGGACAAAGAAGAACTTCCAGGTATGGAAGAGAAAGAGAGAGAGAGAGACAGAGAGACAGAGACAGAGAAAGAGAGAGAGGTGGAGAGAAAGAGGAAAGAAAGAGGAGGAAGGATAGAGTCAAATAAAATGCAACAGGGAACAAAATCACCCTTTATAACATGGGAAGCTAAAAGACAGTAAGTAAATTCCTGAAAATTTCTGCAGGAAAACTATTTCTTTTTTTCCTTTTCCTTTTGGAAAAAAATTAATGTTTAATTGTCACCTAGGAATTGTGTATATTGTTGGGACAGTGTGATATTTCAATACATGTATACAATATGCAGTGATCAGATCAGGCAAATTGACATAACCATCACCTCATACATTTATTATTTCTTTGTTTGGGAAAATTTGAAATCCCCTCTCTCAGCTATTTTGAAATATTCCATTAATGTGGTTAACCATAATTACCCACAGTGTTATAGAACATTAGAAACTATCCCTCCCATCTGAGGGGAAAATACTTCTAAATAATAAATTCTGCATCTAGTCTAGCTAACAACTAATGTAAAAGAAATAATTCCAAGCATTCAAGTTCTCCAAAGTTTATTTGTCGCAAGCATCTTTCTCAGGAATCTATTGGAAGGTGTCTCCCTCACACCATGAGGAAGTCCATCAAGGAGGAGGAAAGCAAAGAATCTAGTCAGGGGCCAGCACAGAGAGGCAAAGAGCAGTCTCAGGATGATAGCTCAGTACCAAGACTGTACCGAAAGAATGGGGGTGCAAAAACATAACTATGTTAAGAGGAATGCTGCATGTGTATTGGAGCATTTGAGAAGGTGTCATGATGAGCAGATAGGAAATTAAGCAGACAAAAACAGGACACAACCAATCCCAGGAAAAAGAAGAAAAACATGTAAAAGAAATATTCTCAGCCAGGTGTGGTGACACCCGCCTGTAATCCCAGTACTTGGGAGGTGGAAACAGGAGGATTACAGGTTCAAGGCCAGCCTGAGCAATTTAGCAAGGCCCTGTTTCAAAATAAAAAATAAAACTGGGCAGGGGATATAGCTCAGAGGTAGAAAGCCCCTGAGTTCAATCCCCAGTACCACACACACAAAAAGAAAATAAATATAATCATAACCCATGTGATTTACATGTGAATAATATATGCTAAACAAGATAATGTAAATGCTGATTAGTGCTTCATCTAAAGTTGTTGTGTAACTAAATTGGGAGCATTGAGGGAAGGGGAATGTGTGTGTGTGTGCGCGTGTGTGTGTGTGTTGAGAATGAGAAAAGCAGAGAGGGAGAAAGCACAAAGGCAGAAAGAGTAAGTGGGAGAGAGACAGTACACATGTTGGCTGAAGTGTGTAAAGGTCGAATCCCCGTCTTCTACAGAGGGAGGTCAACACGTAATATCCACTTTTGAAAAATCAAAAAGGAGGTGGATGAGAGTATCATTTAGGCATATGGATTAATCATCATAATTAAGTGTTAAGAATTCAAAAATGCCCCTGGGATTCAAAGACAGACTTTCTTTAAGGCTCCATAGTTCTATGTGGCTTTTAAAAATATCTGCATGAAGGCAAGCATGGTGGTGCATACCTGTAATCCCAGTACTTGGGAGGCTGAGACAGGAAGATCGCAGGTTTGAGGCCAACCTCATCAACTTAGCAAGGCCCTGTTTCAAAACAAAAAACAAAAAAGGGCTGGAAATGTAGCTCAGAGGTTGAATGCCCTGGGTTCAATTCTCAGTACCACAATATATATATATAAATATATATATATAAAATATATTATATTGCATGATTAAAATATAAAATATATATTTTAAATACAATTTATATATTTTAATTATAAGATTAATATATTGCATGCTTAACATATATTTTATATTAAATGTATTATATATTACATATTATATCTTAAATATATAATATAAACTATATTATAAAATTAATATATTGCATGATTAACATATAAAACTAAATATTTTAAGCAAATGCAGTGAATACATGAGTGAAACAAGAAGTTTGGACAAAGCTGATAGCTATGTGCTCATCTGGAGAAAAGCTGCTCCCAAATGAATACACTGGATATGACAACGACCACGCTCCGTCCAGTTTGGCTGTCACCTGCCATTTTCTTTCATCACACAAAACAGAACGGCCCTGTTCCTGACCCTGAATACACCTTTAAAAACTTGGATTTGAACCAGTCTTTCAGTTGGCTTTTTAATATGGATTAGATATCTGATTATGAAAATGGTGACATAGGTTTTAAATGATGACATTAAATTCATTTTCATTTTGCTCCAAAACCAGATTTCACCCTTGCTTCTTAAGAGGCTTCAGGTGTGACTGTTCTGATGCAGCAGATGTCTCTATGCCTAGGTCTCAGTTGCTTATTTATTTATATCTCATTTATTTTAGTCAGAGACTCTAGTGTCACCTGGAGATGGAGATGGGTATGACTCTGCTCTGATTTGGGTTGGTGTTGGTCCCACAAAGGAAAAATACCCCCACCCATCCTAAAGGAAAAATACAGTAAAATATTCATATTTTATGCTGAAGACAATTTGTATCTTTTGTAAACACGTCATATTGTTTGTTACTGGGGCTATAGAGCCTCTCAAAATCTAAAACTTTAAGGGGAAAGTGAAATTTTGAAACAGATACTTCTGAAAAAATCATTTCCCTCTGTCAATCTTTCTCTCTCTCCCTTTTTCTAGCTCCTCACCCAACACAGAGTATGTTGTGCCTCTCTTGTGTGTTCCCATTATATCTTAAAAAATAACTAAAAGCTGCTTTGAAAAATAACTTGTCTCGGCAGTTACCAGTATATAATACAATATTATTAACTATACTCCTCATGCCACATACTAGACCTCTAGACTTATACATACAACATCACATATTCCTGTTGATTTCCGTCTTCACATCCCCACCTCCACTCCCCACCCAGCCTCTAGTAACCACCATTTTACTCTTTCTATGTATTTGAGTTTTTTTCATAGAATCCACATATAAGTGAGATCATGCAGTAATTTTCTGTTTGGCTCATTTCACTTAACGTAATGTCCTCCAGGTCGATTCATGTGGTCACAAGTGACAGAATCTCCTTTTCATGGATACATAATATCCCATTATATGTGCATACGCTATAAATTATTTATTCATTCCTCTGTTGAAAAACATTTCAGTTGTTTCCACATCTTGGTTAATATAAATAATGCTATAATGAACATGGGAGTGTAGGTATTTTTATAATGTGATGATTTCACTTCCTGTGGATATATACCCAGCAGAGGCATTGCTGGGTATATTTTTAAGTTGAGTGGCATTTAATAGGATTAGCATGCCACTGTTTTGAATACCTTCCACATCTGTTTATAAAGCCCATGCTTTCTTTTTTTGTTTTTTTTTGTTTGTTTTTTGCCGTACTGGGGATGGAACCCAGGGGCATTCTACCTCCGAGCTACACCCCCAGACATAGTTTTTATTCTTTATTTTGAAACAGGGTCTCACTAGGTTGCAGAGGGCCTCACTAAGTAGCTGAGGCTGGCCGCAAACCCAGATCCTCCAGTCTCAACCTCCCAAGTACTGGGATTACAAGCATACGTCACCACACCCGGCAAGCCCATGCTTTCTAATGCTGTTTATGTGCAGTTTTTGCACTTTTTCTTGGGTAGCATCTATTTTACTTTCTTGGGTAGCATCTATTTTACTTTTCAAACTATACTACTTACATTTATTAGGTTTTCCCTTTGAACCAAACTATGATGCCCTGCTTCCCAATTTATTTTTGCAAAGATAATACATGCTTTTAAAAATAAATGGATGTAAGAGGTTAAAAAGTTGACTGAAAAGCCATCTGTCTCTTAAGGACAGCAGTGTATTATCCAGCTTTTTATCACTGTGACCAAAATATGTGACAAGAACAACTTAGAGAAGGAAAAGTTTATTTTGGCTCACAGTTTTTAAGAGGTTCATAATTGGCTGACTCCAAGGCAGAAGTATCATGGCAGCAGGGTGTGGTGAAGGAAAGCTGTTTAGGCAGTCAGGGAGCAGCTCAAGAGGAAGGGACCAGGGGCTGATACGGTCCTCAAGGCCACCACCCCCCAGTGACCTACCTCCTCCCGCCACACCCTACCTGCCTACCACCCAGTAAGTCCATTCAAATTGCTGATCTATCAATGAGTGGATTTATCCACTGTTGAGGTTAGACCCATGATTCAAGTATTTCACCTCTGAACATTTCTGTATTGCCAACACATGAGTTCTTCTGGGAACATTCCAGATCCAAATTATAACAAGAGGGGAGAATGAAAATGACAAGAGCCACTTGCTTTTGAGTGGCCAGGGTTTTTATATACATGGATGCCTCGCAGATGAGCTAGGACTGTAGTCTGAACCCCTTGCTCACACCTGTAAGGAGCCCACACCAGCATTTGCCATTTCCAGGACTATACTAATACAGTCTATTTCTGGAGAATGGAGCAGAGATTAACTGTTTGTTCATGATAAATCGAGGGAGCTGATTTGTCTATTACATGCCCAGTTTTCTTTGGAAGCAAGCCCTGGAAGCTATTTTTCTGACCAATCCTAACTCTCATGTTAGTGCCTATGAAAGAGAAAAACAACATTTACTCATGATAAAGACTGAGTTCTAACAATTATAAATCTTATCAATTGCCTTGTGAAGGTTTGGGGGGAAAAAGAAAATGTAATTGTATTCACTCAACCTTACGCCTAGACTATTATTCCTACAACTATTGCAGTGTTCTGGAATTTCTAAGATTGGCCCAGATGAAAATGTAAGGGGAGATAAAGTTGGGGACCTAAGGAGATACTTGACTGATGAGTGCTGCACTGAAAAGAATGGCCAGTAGCAATTCCATAAAGAAAATTGTCACAGTTTACTAGTTAATGGGAAATACTGGAGGACCTACACTTCCTCTTTTCTGGTTTCCTTACAAGCCAGCAAGATCAGCATAAATGACCTTTAAAAATATTTGTCACGTTAGAATTTCGAGATAGTCACACACACACATGCAATGATCTCTTAATTTTCTATTTAGCTTTAGCAAGGTGCATAGTACATAATATACATTCCATAGAAGCTCTCAGTTTTTTGCCTGAAGAGAGAGATTTTTTTCCTAAAATCAAGACAATTGCAAATTATTTTTATCTAAGATATGGGCCAACACATAACTCTTATCTACAAGTTAAAATGCACGTGTTTATACCAGCAGTTCTTCAGTTTTAACAAACATGTCTTGAGTGCCAGTTTCATGCTTGTGTTCTCTCAGAGACACAACAGAAGTGAACAGCGTGCTGGACGTGAATGCAGTGGCCGCCACAGCTCTGCACAGCTTCTTAGACCATTGTTTTGACGCCATCCATTAGCCTTGGGGAGGAGCATGTTTTAGATAAAGGGGAAAGAAACACAGAGTCAGAGGTACTCTCTCTGTGGGCTCATTTTTTCCACTTATTTATGAATTTATTTATCAGGTTATTTGTGAGCTTCATGAATATCAGTACATAATTGACACTCAAGAAGTGTTTGAGAAACTCTTGTGTAAAAGTGTGTATTTTAATCTATGGGAAATGGCATGGAAAGTGATAGATGTCCTATCTAGCAGCATTGCATACAGTCGGCTCTTTCCCTAAAATAATCAATTTTGGGGAGAAGAATAAGGAATGTTTCTCCTTCTCTGACTCCTTCAAAAAAAATTTAAACATCTAATAATAGAGTTAGATTAAGGCATGAGCAAGCTGGTATGGGGCATCAAAATATCAGTGAAATAAATTTGTAATACAATACCAGTTAATCTAGTTTTCACTCATGAGTTCTTAAAATGGTCTTGCTCTAGATCTGGTAAAAGACAACCTAAAACAAAGAAAAAAAATTGAAAACCAACAACAAACGAATCTGAAAAGCTTTCTTTCTGAAGTCCAGCATTTGCCATTGAATATCTTTGAGATGTCTGTTAAGTCTCAAGGAGCAGCTGCGGCCACATCACCACCCAGAGCCCGGCCATCTGACAGTTGCCAAGAAGCCCAGCTCTGGGGCTGCGATGGGTCTAATCACCAACAACTACAGCCTTACCAGGCCTTTGACGAAGTTGTGGGGTCCGTTGAATCGTATGTAATAAATTCACTACTGTGAACATAAGGAGGTAAATTATTTTCAGTAGCTGAAGATCTTCTGGCCCCAGTGGCCAATGAATAAATGTTAAAAACAGGTTTATTAGTGGCAATTTACAGCCTCCCATTATTAATCCTTGCCAGATTCTAGTTGATGAAGTGTATCTTTTTCCTAGCTTCTATTCACTCAGTTTTTCTTCTTTCACATGCCTATTCACACACCACACACATGCACATTTTACTTTGTGTTCCTCACTAAAGTTTTGCAAGACAGTCCTAAAAAAAAATCTTCCAGGCTCAGTGGCACATGCCTGTAATCCTAGTATCTGGGAGGCTGAGAGAGGAGGATCACAGGTTCGAGGACAGCCTCAGCAACTTAGTGAGACCCTGTTTCAAAATAAAAATTAAAATAGAGCTGGGGCTCTAGCTCAGAGGTAGGTCCCTGGGTTCAGTCTCCTCCCCCCAAAAAGAAGAAGGTTCAATAGGGAGTAGAATAATTTCTTCCTCCTTCCATTTGGAATATAAAATATAGGTCAATTGAAATCAGTTTTTCCCCAATTCCTATAAGGAAGTTTTGTCTCACAGAAAATCCACATATTGAACAGTCACCCTGGAGAATACCGTGAAGCAGGCAGTGTAGCTCTCCGTTCCTCTAGTGAGTCCCAACCTATTTACTAAAGCTTTCATGACTTTTTTGAGGGCGGGGGAGGGACAGGTACTGGAGGTTGAACCCAGAGACATACTACCTCCAAGCTATACCCCTAGCCCTATTTTATTTATTTCTTAAAACAGGGTCTCACTAAGTTGCTGAAGGACCTTGCTAAATTGCTGAGGCTGGCCTCCAACCTGAAATCCTCCTGCCTCAGCCTCCTAAGTATTCGGATTACAGGCGTGCACCACTATACCCAGCTTAAAGTTTCCATGACTTTTAACAAAATATTTTGCCATTTAAAGTTTTTACTGTAGCCATAGACACCCTGGGTAAAATCATACGTAGCTATTAAAACTTAAATACTGTCCTACAACAAAATTATTTTAATGCTCCCAAAGAGTTGCTCAATTCTCCTCACAGTTATGAAACAGAATTCAGGGGTGTTACTTGTCTGTACAGTGTATACCTGGGAGGTTATCCAGGCTGAGTAACAGCACAAAACTAGAGCTGCCTTGCTTTCTGCTTCCAGGAATGCCAATCAGAGAACATTCTTTTTCAGGCAGCCAAGTTTGGAAGTCAGTTGGTTTCTGGCAGCAAGTAGGGGGAGGGGCTGGCCGGGGAGGCAGAGTGAGTCCTCCGGCTGATCTTCAGCTTCCAAGGGTTTCCGTAAGAGCCATCAATGAAAGCATCTCCTTTTACCCACGCGGAGACAGGTAAAAAGACAGCTGAGTAAATCAGCCTTGGATGAAACAGCGGAAGCCGGCTGGCAGGAGGGGGAGAGGGAGGGCTTTGAAAGGCTGCCATTGGTGAGTTTACCAAAGGCATCTGCCAGTGGGACTTCAGTGGAATGTGAAACCAAATCATTTTCAAGTTAAAGATAGACACAGTGCACACCAGGATCTAGAAGCAGGCTTTCAAACTCCTATCTCTCCCTAGAATTTCAGGGAGCTCCGTTATGATCTTGGTGGTAATTAACAATTTGGTTAAAGTTTGTTCTTCCAGCAAATGTGCTAAGAATTCATATGTGTTCTGGATGTACTGGAATTAAAAGGACTTAAGAGATCATGGTGTGCGTACACTAGGGTAAGTGAAAAGACTGGTTTTAAGGTACATAGTTTCTCTGGGAACGTTAAAGCTCAGTTTTTATTTTTCATTGGTGTGAATGAAAAAGCCATCATGAAGATTTTACAGTTCTGTGTGTAGCTGGCTTACCTTTCTTAAGAAGGATGGCATTGTACATTTTGTGTAGTAGAACAAAGTAGGGTATTTTAGTTTTTTTAGAAATTTACATTGCAGGTCTCTAACTTCAGTTTTGCTGGTACCCTTGTCTGTTTTTTCTTCTGTTAACTCTTAAAGCACCCTGTGTTTATTGGATTACAGTGTCGGTATGTGTCTGTCACAACACAGACCGAATGCCACTGTGTTCTTTATGTCACTGGATGAAACTGCTATTGTGAGATGGAGTTCAGTTTCCCCTTCACGGCACTAGGTCATTTCCTAATTTAAAAAAGTGATAAAAATTCAAGAAAAAAAAGGTAAGGAAGAAGTAATCTCTAAGGGTAGTCTAAAAGTGCATAAGAAGCCAGTAGAAAGTTTTCTCTTTTTAAAATATCAACTGAGGGAAAACAGGCAATTTCCATTGAGGAGAACAATGTATTAATAGAAGTTATTTTTTGTTGTTACCTCATTAATTCCAAGCAGGTTCCCCTCATCCAAAAGAGCTGGTATTTGCTAAAGTGAATGGAGACGTTCTGATTGTATACAGCTTGAGAGAAGAGGAGGGAGGGAAAGGGTTGTCTAATTTGCTATTGCTCCACTGTGTTTGAAGGATTTCAAAACATTTTTTTTATTGAAAGAGAGGATGACAATGTTTTGCCCATGTATAGGTTTTGTTTCTTGTTTTGTCAACTGATCTCTCCCTCTGCTCTTAGCGACATCTTTTCCAAACTTGAACAGCATTCCTTCTGAATAAATATTGTCCATAATAGTCACAGAGTACATGGTGTGAATTGGAAATTCTACTTTATATGGGGAAAATAAATCTGCTGACGCTCTTATTACAGAATGTGGCGCTGAACAGTTGTTAAATGTACCCGGCCAGGTTTTGCTCTGTCCCATGGACCAGATCCAAATGAACTCAGTTGACTAAACTAGGTGCAAACAGTGAATGATTTAATAAAGATCTTTCACTCATCTTTGATAAGAATAAATAATATGCTGTTAGTTAGTCTTTTAAAATGAAAAATGGACAATATCTTGATAGAGTCCCTTGATTTTACAACTACAGAATAATTGAGCAAGGCCAAAAAAAAATGTGACGTTGGCATAGCACAGGTGTGGTCTCCCGCCTCCTTTCTCTGCCCACTTTCCCTTCCCCCTCCCATTTTCCTTGGCCTTTCAGATCCCTGAGGAATATCACTACTCAGTGCCCCCTGTCTAACAGTCAAGACAGATGCTCAAAGAAGAATCTGACTGTAGAATATATTAAGGTCCATGTACTAAGCTCATCAGGAATACTTGCATTTTAGTATAAAAACCTAACCTTTGAAGAATGTAGCCAATTTGTTAAATCATGGCTAACCTTTAGTAATACCTGGCAGTTGTCCCATTCGGTTGTAAAACGTGCAGTAGATTTCCATTTCCCCAGTGAGTGGATGGTACCTCGGTAAATTTTCCCTGGTAATACAGATGCCTATTGATACTGCATTATCAGCTAAGTCCTGAATGATTGACATAGCAATGAACCTGGCAGAGAATTGCTTCCCGGGAGTTTGTGAATGTACACACCTGTACACAGTACACACAGCGACACATGTAGGCATGCCTTTTACTTAACTAAAATGTTTCTGATCCAATTGTGAAAATACATACAAACTATATTGGGTTTATTAGAGTGGCATTTCAGTTTTCCTGCTTTCAGCATCTTGAAAGAAAAGAAATAGAAATGTAAAATTCTAAAATGTAAGGATTTTAAACTATGTGGTCAAATAGCATCAACAGTAAAAGAGACACATATTTCTTACTATTATGTCACTTTTATCATTTCTGGTTCCTTGATGAAATTGTCAAGCTTGGCTTTTATTTTTTTTTTTGAACAGGGCAAAGGTCATTGTTTATGCTATATGTCTTCTAATTATAATTTCTCAAGTACTATTGGGTTTGTTTCTATTATTACTGTTCCTGCTATTTCTCATTCATGGTGTCTTATTTTCTTGGTAGCTTAGATATTTTTGCTGTATGCTAGAAATGTGTTTTAAAATGGACTTGTAAGAGTAAGTGGAGACATAATGAGGATGGTGTTTTCCTCCAGGAAATTTGCATTTTCCTCCAAATGCAAATTTGGTTTGTATTTGCCAGGCACCTGAGGGTGATACCAGATCAAAATCACCTGAAAGACTGTGACACCAGAGGCTTCTTGAGTCATCTGTGTGATGAGCCAGAGCTCCACCCCTGTGTGAGCTGTGGCTTATTTCAGGTTCACTCTTCCATGAAGAAAGTTTTGGCTTTTCTGAATCTCAACTTAAAGTTGGGTTAGTTAGTTAAATCCCCCACCTGAGGGCCAAGACTTTGACTTTTCCATGAAGCCCATGAGACTGCCCGAAATGAAGGCGTTTTCTGGGGTCCTTTTTTCCTGATAGTCATATACTCAAGACAAACACTTTTAAAACTGAGTTTACCTCTCTGACTTCTGCTCTTCTAAACTCTCATTTGCTAAATTCTCACCATCTTATTATGCACTTTGCTATTCTTATATTTCAAATATTTTTACTTACCTGACTGGGTGTGTCGGTCCAAATTACCTGATTATTGTGACAAGAGATGGAAATTCATTCTACTGCTTTTATAGTCTTTTTTTTTTTTTTTTTTTTTTGCAGTACCGGGGATTGAACCCAGGGGTGTTCTACCTCCGCGCTACACCTCCGGCCCTATTTTTTATACTTTAGTTTGAAACCGGGTCTCACGAAGTTGCGAAGGGCCTCACTAAGTAAAGAGAGAAAGAGAGAGAGAAAGAGAGACAGGGAGAGAGAGAGAGAGCTGAGACTGGCGGCGAACCCGGATCCTCCAGTCTCCGCCTCCCAAAGTACTGGGATTACAAGCGTGCGCCACCACGCCCGGCTATAGTCTTTTTTTTTAAATCCTCATTCTAGAGATGATGTCAGACAGTCTGCTGATACTGGTGATTTCAGGTAGTGGTTGTGATTTGTTTTTCTTTTACTTTTTTGTTGTGAACTGATTTATTTAGCAAAAAGCCCAAATAAGGAGAAAATTGCATGTGCCTGCTGATTGAAAGATTTATGTTTCCAACTTGATATGAACCATTCATAATACTTAACGCTCCTTTTATTTGTCCCAAGCTGGCCCCTTTCCATGGTGATTTCTTTAATCTCGAATCCATTCTACGGCCATCACCCACAGCTGGTGACCTTGACTCTTCCAGCTTTCTCTTGGTCTTTCTCTATGGTATTCAGTGTCACCATATTTCTTTTAAAAATTATCTTAACTAAAACCCTTCCATTCCATTCTCTTTGCAATTGCTCTACTTCAGTTCTTCATCATTTCGCTTGGGGATTACTCTGGTCTCACAATTATTTCCTTGCCTCTGGACTCCTTCCACACTAGTACCACCCAACACACATCTCCCATACTGGGACCAACACATCATCTTCTAAAACTCACAGACATCAATGGTCACTTAACATGTTTCAGTGGCTCACCAGGACCCTTTTAAATAAAGCTCAGTTACTTTAGTATGTCCAACAAGATCTGTCACAAAGCCTCAACCCATTTCTCTCACATCAGCTCCACTACTTCACTGGTTTTCACCACACTTTACTCACACATAATTGCTGCCTTGAGAATATGCAGTATATCGTCATACTTCTGTGGTAGTCCATCTACTAATTTCTGTTTTCCCGGAATGCCAGTTGCTCCTCTCCTTTGTGGGAAAACCCTGCTTCAAGGTTGACTTCCTAAATCACCTTCGTTGTACTTTCTTTAATTGTATAGTTCACCTGCTATTCTGGGAACTCCCAATCACATGGATTTTATCTTACTCATGTCTGTATGCTCAGTAACTGTACATGGAAACCACTTACCACATGTTCAAGGAATTAAAAAATGGCTATTCCCAAGAAAATTTCTCTCAACAATTCCTTCTTTTTTCCTAAACATCATTACTCTTTTGACCTTAGACTCTTGGTCTGTAACAGTGATCGTTAGTGGTGCTATATGTCAAGTAGAGTCAAGTAACAACATGTGTTTGTCTTGGGGTTTTTGTTTTGGTAAATGGGGATTATCTGTTTCTTTATTTTTTTTTTTTTTGGCCAAATGAGACAAACTAATGACAAGAGAGACAGTAGCAGGTTAAGTATGATGAATCAGCTGTATATTATCTGAGAGATTCTTAATCAAAAGATAGCCACAGAGTGGGGAAAACCAACATGTTTAAACAAATCTAGTCTAGAATGTTGCATAGCACAATAGGAAAAAGTCATCAAAGCACAACTAAATTAAGTGCACACAACCTGAATCTTGACCATCAGAAAACACTGGATTACTTTCAGATCATGGTGTGGTGCTAGAAGGAAAGCAGCTGATTTTAAGATGACCCTAAGTCTTAAAGCTGGTTGAAAGTTTTCCTTAAAAATTTTAAGGCCTTGAAGTATAAGTTTAATCTTATTTTGCTATCAGCATATGCTAACCAAAGAAAAATGTGTCATTAGTTAAAAATTCAAGGTAGTTGGTGGGAACCAGAGGAGGAGGAGGAAATATATAGCTGAGTTATTATTAGGATGTTTAATTAAATTTATATTTTTGGACCACTCATAAAAATGCTTTTCACCACATACTTATATACCTTTGACATGCAAACTCCTGAGATTTAGAAAAATAAGAAACTTGATTTATATTTCACACAGAACTCACCTACCTACATAAAAAGAAAAGCCTTAATATTGGCGGGGGCAAAATTTATCTTTAAATTGTTTTATGTGCTACTATGGATTGAATTCAGGGGCATTCTACCTCCGAGCTACACTCCAAACCCTATTTTTTTTTTTTTTTTTT
>PVJS01049776.1:0-14553 GCA_004027185.1 Glis glis | reverse complement strand
GCCCTATTTTTTATACTTTATTTTGAAACCGGGTCTCACAAAGTTGCGGAGGGCCTCATTAAGGAGAGAGAGAGAGAGAGAGAGAGAGAGAGAGAGAGAGCTGAGGCTGGCTGTGAACCCGGATCCTCCGGTCTCTGCCTCCCAAAGTACTGGGATTACAAGCTTGTGCCACCACGCCCGGCCGGGTACGTTTTTTAAAAGGACTATAGGAGTTGGTGCACACCTGTAATCCCAGCACTTGGGAGGCTGGGACAGGAGAATAGCAGGTTCCAGGTCAGACTCGGCAATTTACCAAGACCCCGCTTCAAAAAATAAAAAAATAAATAAGAAGGGCTGGGGTGTAGTTCCGAGGTAGAATGCCCCGCGTTCCATCCCCAGTACCAAAAACAAACACGCACAAAGGACTCTAAGGAATAGAAAGCGGCCTTACTTACTTATTTATTTTTCTGGTGCCGGAGTTTGACCTTGGGGCCTCGTGCATGCTAAGTACACACACTACCACTGAGCTGCACCCCAGTGATTTTAACGAAATCACATGATGTTCACATCTACAGATAATAGAATCTATGAATATTAGCCTATCAGAAAAAAATTTGTACAAATTTCAGAATTCTACATATTAGCTAGTCATTAGCTGTCTTCAAACCACAGTTCAAGAACTTACAGTCAACTCTTTCGGGAACCATCTTACCCCAACATTTCCATGCAGAAGCCTCATTCTGGGAACAAAGTCCCCAACAGTATTTCTACTCTTTAAAAAAATCAGTAGCAGAAATCCATCAAATATAACCTAAATTCAGGCTGGAGAGTAGCTCAGGGGCAGAGGGCTTCGCTAGCGTGCGTACGACCCTGGGTTGCATCCCTAGAGCCACAAAACAGACAAACAACCTCGATTCAGGGCAGAGTGACATTCAAGCTACAAGACGACTGGCAGGAACAGTTCCACAGCTGTCTTCATCCACTGCCTGCGCTACGTGCCCCTCAAAACCCCAGCGCAGATTCAGAAATGCAGCAGCTCAGCTCTCCAGTCCTCTAACCCGCCCTCCTGCTCGGTAAATCTAACCACTGCCACCTAGCGCACACTGCCAACCGGTGTCGCCGAACCCCCAAAGATGGAGGACATTCCGCTGAATTTCTTAGTCCGAACACAGTTAAAATAGTCAAGGATTTTGATACCTTTGTAATATTAGGGGTAAAAGTTGACCGAGAAGAAAGAACATCCCTATTCTAAGAGGGTGCTAAAAAATATATATTTCTTGAGTCAGGACGACTATTTTAATGCATCCTTCCAAGCTCAGGGATGAGTTCGAATTGGCGAAGTCACAGTGGCACCTTGTACAGGTCGAGGGACAAGTTAGCTTGCGAATGAGATGATAGCAGTTTAAAAACAGAATGGTAAAAGTTGAAAGGGAGATTTAAAACACTCGCAGAGATGATACTAACCAACAGCCCCGTCACACTTTTTAAAGAATCCAAGCAGTTAAGAGACTGCCCATTCCAGGAGTATTTGCGTGTAAGGGGAAGGGCAGGAGGCTGGATTTGGGGACAGAATTTTCCTGTTTTGCTAAATTGTACACTGGGTATACTTGGGAACTAGACGGAGCCCCAAAGTACCGTCTCTACGAAGCATTCACAGTTAGCAGAAGCCCCACAAGCCTCTCCCTTCCCAAACCTCTGCCGTCACCAGTTTTCACCAATCGATTGTTTTATGTCAAATTTCAAAAACATTCATTTATTTCTTTGTTTTTACATTGCTGATTTGGAGCCCAGGGCCTTGTGCATGCGAGGCAAGTGCTCTGCCGCCAAGCTATGCCCCCAGCCCTCCTGCCACATTTTTAATGTTAATGTGTTTAAATTGTTTCTCTTTCATAACAAAGGTCAGGGACCGCTGAGAGAGAATCGATGTAATCGATGTTATAGGAATAATTTGAAAAATGTTTCATGCTAAGCTGGGCGTGGTGGCACATGCTTGTAATTCCAGTATTTGGGAGGCTGAGACAGGAGGATCGCAGGTTCCCGGCCAGCCTCAGCTACTTTGTGAGGTCCACTGCAACTTAGCGAGCCCCTGTTTCAAAATAAAGAATAAAAATAGGGCTGGGGGTGTAGCTCGGAGGTAGAATGTCCCTGGGTTCAATCCTCAGTACTGCAAAAAAAAAAATGTTTCATGCTATCATATGATATAGTTAACATATTGTGAAACAACAAATACTTCTTTTTATAATACTTCTCTTTATAATAAAACACTAGAATATTCTTCTCACCAAAACACACACACACACACACACACACACACACACACTCCCTCGCTCCCATGATATTCCGGCTTTCACCGGTATCAAAGCATCTACAAGTATTTCTAATTCAAAGAGATGCCCCAATGCCAACACACGCAGGCCAGCCCTCCCTAGAAATCCAACATCATCTTCTTCAGTTGCAATCCCTATCAACAAAATCCCTTCTAACTACGCGGAATACCCAGGCTTCCTCTCCCCAGTAGTGGCCTAAGTATGAATTTTCACAAAGCAAGTTAACAGCCTTTTAAAAAAAACTTGCTCATCTGCACTCAAAATAAAAAATAAAATCCTTTGATGAAACTAATCCCACTGATTAGAGCTGGCTTTTCTGGAGGATTTCAGAGGTCAAAGAAAGGGAGGAGGGAAAGGAAAGAGGGAGTACTGGGAATGAAACCAGCCAAGTTAGATTATGCACGTGTATAGTAAGTATGCAACTACCAAGCCCACTAGTATGGATAATTATAGTGCGCCACTAAAGCAAATAAAATAAAAAAGAGGTCAGAGAAACCATGAAAACAGTACTGCAGGATAGAAAAAGATAGTGTCCAGCCAAAGGATGATTTTTATTCTTAATTATTTATTTTTATTTTCTTTCTTTTTGCAGTGCTGAGGATTGAACTCAGGGGCATTCTACCTCCGAGCTACACCCCCAGCCCTATTTTTATTCTTTATTTTGAAACTTTATTTTAGGGTATCACTAAGTTGCAGAGGGCCTCACTAAGTAGCTGAGGTTGGCCGCGAACCCGGATCCTCCGGTCTCAGCCTCCCAAGTACTGGGATTACAAGCGTGTGCCACCAGGCCCGGCCTTATTTATTTTTTTGTGTTGCTGGGAATGGAACCCAGAGTGTGCTGCAGGTGAGGGAAGCGCTCTGCCACTGAGCTCCGCCCTCAGCCTGGAAGGGTAACTTTTAAAAGGAAACCTTTGTTCGCATCATTTGTTACCTGAAGGCAAAGACTACTGTCAGCAAGACAAGCACCTGCTGAAAGGGATCTTACCTAGACCACAAAAAGCTCATCATAACTCCACGTCATTAATTACAGCAGATACTGAGGATCGCTGATAAACTTAGGAAGAGAGCATGCTAATGAATGGGATCTGTGTGTGGAAATGCGACAAAAACTTGTGAAGTGACTCACCCAGGCCTGGAAACCCACCACTGAGAGACAGAGGTAGTGCAGGGGTCGAGAATTGAAAACACGAAGCTACAAAGGGCAATTGTAAGACTGACTAATAGAAAATTCCAGGCCATCTATTTCTTTAGGAGATTTGTAAATACCTTTCCTATACTGGGAGGATTTCCTAAGAAATTCATTAACTTTCTCATATATCCACTAGAAACATTCAATAACTTGGAAATATCTCCAAGCATAACTTAGTATGTAGTGATTGATAGTATTACTATCATAGCTATCACTTTGCTGAGAAACTACAAAATTTAAGCCAGCTAAAATTATAATTCTCTTTTACTAGAATGAATGACATATGATGTAAATATTATTTGAGATTTGGAGAATTTGGCCAGACATCACAGCTTTCCCCTTTCTGACTGTCCTTCCTTCCCATCCATCTATCATCTATACAGACTTGGCCTTGTTCCAGAAACCGTTTGACATGATTGTCTAAGAACACGGAGAAATGCAAAATAAATAAACAAGGAAACAGATGTCAGCTTTTAAAAGTGTATGGAATGGAGATATATATATTTTATAGGGGAAAATTGGGATGGCATAGACCAATATGTTAATAGTGGTATCAATATAGATACATTTTTTGTTTTCCTATTTTAAATTTACAAATTTCCCCCCAATATTCTGTAGTTTTAAAATTGGAGCAACTTAGAATGAGAGTTTAAAAATGTATGTTTTAAGTAGGGGAGAAATTTATGGGAAAGAGAGGATTGAAGAAGAAAAATGAAGCCGGGCGTGGTGGCGCACGCTTGTAATCCCAGTACTTTGGGAGGCGGAGACCGGAGGATCGGGGTTCGCGGCCAGCCTCAGCTCTCTCTGTCTCTGTCTCTGTCTCTCTCTCTCTCTCTCTCTTTCTCTCTCCTTAGTGAGGCCCTCCGCAACTTCGTGAGACCCGGTTTCAAAATAAAGTATAAAAAATAGGGCCGGGGGCGTAGCGCGGAGGTAGAACGCCCCTGCGTTCAATCCCCGGTACCGGAAAAAAAAAAAAAAAAGAAGAAAAATGAACAGTAGCAAGATTGATGAGTATACAAGACGAAATCTATGAGTAGAGGTGGGCCCGAACACTGCCTTTAAATCCGCACACCGCTCTAGAAAATGGTCGACTCAGGTCTCCATAGCCAGGTGGATGAGAGATCTGGCCCTGGCTGAGCCAAGAGCCAAGTCTTTACTGAACCTCAGTATTTCCCAATGACCGGCTCCTTGAATTCTGAGAGACGTTTGTATCCATGAAAAACAGAGAGAGAGGGTTTGGGAAGATGTTCTCTGACTAATAAGTTGGGAGTATGATCATTCTCTACTTCTATGTTGGAGCTCTACAGTGCACATCAACTTGATTAGGGTTTTGAGAAATAACAAAGTATGGAAGCGTGCATAAATGACTTGAACCCAGCGTGTTTTGCACACGGAACCTCTTTCTACTGCAAAGAGCTGTTGGCGCGCCCCTGGGTCACACTGTATCTCTGCTACCCTTAAACATCAGTGGAGAGATCATGAAGCAGATGTCCAACAGAAACCCAGAACATTACTTCTGACGCTTGATCCACAGAGAAATCAACCACCGTGAGTCATAATGGGAGCTACGTTGGCTTGACGCTATATAGATCATTTAATTGAGCATGTTCTATTTTGGTTTTGAAGCCCAAACCTTTTACATGGCGGACATGAACCAAACAGGGATGCTGTCCCTAGGCAGGCCGAAGACGCATCAGGTGTTGCTATCCACCTGTGCTAGGGCCCAGCCTGCCTTCCATGCAGCCGATGGCATCTCTGAAAGGAGGCAGTACCGAGGCTCAGGGCTCAGAACAAGAAACTAAAAGAGCACCGCTCAGGACCACGGAGGCCCACCATGAGCATCGCCCCAGACACCCCTTCATAAGGAGAGACCTGGGTTCTGTGGGCGGAGGCTCGTGGCAGGCAGCACTAGTGGAGCCAGAGGACAGATCCCGCAGAGATCCCCCTCATCCATTGCTCCTGCTCCCTCAGCCTTCAGCAAGACAGGTGGGCAGGGGAAGGAAGGACGGAAGGACGGAAGGACGGAAGGAAGGAAGGAAGGAAGGGAGGAAAGAAGGAAGAAAGGAAGGAAGGGGAAGGAAGGAGGGAAAGAAGGCTGAAGTCAAATGTAATCTGAGACCGGGGCTCAGAAGAACCTAGTTTACTTTCACATCAGAATAAATCTTCACATTGTAGGAAAAACATGTTAAATTAAATCCACAGTCCTTTCGATTTTTCAATATTTATATCTTAAGTAATAGGCTTCACAGATGTATGTGGGCAAAAAATATATGTTTTGGTTTGTGGACATGTCATAACTCATAACTAAGGCATGTCAGCCTTTCTGTTTTGATATAGAATCAGCCAGCATGAGTTTTGGAACTCAAATAGTTCTGGTGGAAAATAATGTTCCAGGAAATATGTCAGGGCTAGTCAGCAGATCGGCAGAGAGGGAAAGGCCGTGGCGGATACAAGCCAGAGCCTATTTACTCTCCTCTCATCTTCCAATCGAGTGTTTTCCAAGAAAGCTGCGGCTCCCTGTTGAAGGGACCATTACAGTGTCAAAGGGGACGATAGAAAGGAGGACACATAAGTCGGACATGGCGCCACACTCCTAGACTCCTGGAATCCCAGCACTTGGGAGGCTGCGACAGGAGGATTGCAGGTTAGAGACCAGCCTCAGGAACTTAGTGAGACCCTTAGCAACCTAGAGAGACCCTGTTTCAAAATAAAAAAAATAAAAAGGGCTGGTCGTGTAGCTCGGAGATAGAATGCCCCTGAATTCAATCCCTACTAAGTTCAAAAAGAAAACAGAAAAGGAAGGAAGGAAGGAGGGAGGAAGGGAGGGAGGGAGGGAGGGAGGGAGGGAGAGAGGGGAAGGAAGGGAGGGAGGGAGGGAGGGACAAAAGGAGATTTACCAACCGAAGTGGCAAGCCCTACACACCCCACTTGGTGCCCTCAGTATGTTTCATGCGTTCATTTGTTCTCTTACAAAATCCATGAGTTTAAATAAAACATACTTGTAAAAATTGTTATTGAAATACAAAGTACAATAATTTTCTTAAATTATGAGCCTAATTGATTTTCTTAATGGACCAGGAACTTGTTCCTTGACCCTGAAGGATTCTTACCCGAGGCCTCCCGTACGTTGTAAATTCATTATGACCAACCTAGTTCCCAGAAGTATTGCATCATTAGAGATACAGAGGGGAGATTAAAAGCAAAACTGCGAGGTGAACTGTGCCTTAGGCGAATTAATAATACAAGCGAAACCATTATGTAAAAATCGTTGTTTGGCTGGAAATATTCGACGATGCCTTATAAAAGTATTTTGGAAAATGTTGATAGAGTTCTGCGGTGAAACACAGAAGTCACCTTATGCTACAAAACGGGGATATTTAGAATATGAAAAATGGCACAGAATTGACGAAGCCGTCCCCCTCGGCGGGTTTTGAGAGATGTCTAACTGAATGCCAATTTTGCCTGTGGATGAATCCAAGTACAGAGACTTATCTGGGGACCCGAAACTTTTAGACAGAAATTTATACTTCTGAGCAATTAAGTGCGATATTATACACACTAAGGGACGCTATATGCACTGTCCTAAAAATAATGAGCTTATTAATTAAATGTTTGGTGAATCTCAAAATTGGTGAGGATTAGCAGGGGTCCTATCAAAGAAGATACGATGATGTTTTAAAACTAAAAATCGGGAGATAGGTGGTGGCAGCACGTGCCTATAATCCCAATACTTGGGAGGCTGAACTAGGAGGATGGCAGGTTCAAGGCCAGCCTCAGCAACTTAGTGAGACCCTGTTTCAAAATCAATCAATCAATAAGTAAATAAATAAACAGGGCTAGGGATGTCACTTAGAGGTAGAATGCCCCTAGGTTCAATTCCCAGTACCTATCCCCCCAAAAAAAGAGCTAATATAAAATAAAAATTGGAGGCTGATAGCTTAGCTCAGTGATAGAGTGCTTGAACAAGGTCCTGGGTCCCATCCCCAGCACCACCAAACCAATAAAAAATAAATAAAAATTAATTAATTAATTAATTAATTAATTATAAATAAAAATCAGGGAAGAACCAGCAGAATAGAGCCCTATTTTCCACAGGTATATACATCTGAGAAGCTACAGAGAATGAGCGTAATCATTCTACTCAAACAAAACCAAAACAAGACAAAAACAAAAACCACAAAAACAAAAAAAAACCATCACAGGTATTAAAAATAAAAAATATCCAAGCACTAATCCCTTTTAAAGAAAACGGTCATGGGATTCTATTTTTCTTTTTCGGTTCTGGGGATTGAGCCCAGGGACATTCTACCTCTGAGTTACACCCCCAGCCCTTTATTTATTTTTGAAACAGGGTCTCGCTAAGTTGCTCCAGGCCTTGCTAAGTTGCTGAGGCTGGCCTCGAACCTGGGATTCTCCCAAGTATCAGGATTATAGGTGTGCGCCACCACACCCGGCCTATGGAGTACTGTTACTAGTTTTTCATTCATTGGAAGTATAACAGTGAAAGCATCTAACTCTAGAATTGGCATCAAACACTGGAGCCGATCTCGCAGGTGCTGGGCCAGAGCGTCCTCGCTACGGACGAGATTCAGCTCTGTGGCCCTGGTCTAGGTACCAGAAGCTCACGTAAACCCCAGATGATTCAAAGCAAATAGGCAGAGGTCCCTACCTGTGGCCGCTCAGAAAATGAAATGAGATCCTGGAAAGAGGGCTGCTGTGGGCTCTGTAAGCTCAAATAACAAAAGTGCGAGGTGGCCTTCTGTCTCCTGGAATTTTTTTTTTCCAGTACTGGCGTATGAACCCAGGGACATTCTACCTATAAGCTATACCCCCAGCCCTATTTTTTATTCTTTATTCTGAAACAGGGTCTCACTAAGTTGCAGAGGGCCTCACTAAGTAGCTGAGGTTGGCCGCAAACCGGGATCCTCCTATCTCAGCCTCCCAAGTACTGGGATTACAAGCGTGCGCCACCACGCCCGGCTTACCCTGGAATTTTAATGGAGAAAATTCTAGTCACCTGTGAAGGTGGTTGTCGAGTGACTGTATACAGGGACACTTTTAATTTATTCCACTGGCCTTTGGCTCTCCAAATGGAATGACTCGACAACAGGCAACAATCTTTCTGGAAGACCTGGAGTAAGCCTTCAACGGAAAATGTCACAACATGTGACGACGGTCAGACAGAAGGAGAATCCAGAAATAAATGTGTTGGAAAGGAAAACACCACTGTGAAAAACAAATCGTGCTGAATGCTTCTTACGAATCAAGATGTTCAAAACGAGAGAGAAAAATTCAAGGCTTCTTCTTCTAGACAAGTATTTCCTTAAAAAAATACTGTCATACACTAAATGCTTACAGTGGAATGAGGCGGGATTTTTAATATTTTTATGATGTTTAAAATAATTGTAAGTTCAGTGTGATGTTTATTCATTTAATATGTTCTCCTATCTCCTATGTAAAAGGAGCTAAAAGCATTAACCTACATTCACTTTGGTGCTCAAATAAATATAAGGGTTCCTTCTTTGGTAATCTTTACATTATGTTCAACTCACAACAGTATCTGGATTGAGACAGAAAGTGTAAGTGAGCGCAAAATATTAGCATTTAGAAAAAGGAAGCAGAAGACAGCGCGCTTTCTGAGGAGGTTCAATCAACGACAGAAGTCTACCTCTCCCGCTCCTGCCGCATTCGCATTCTTTCCTCTTCTGACGTAAAGGATTCCTGTACTTTTATTTTACCCGTTTTCTCAATCTTGTCATCTTTTCGATGTTTGCCAAACCTGTTGGTAACAAAAAATTCTAATTTGTCAATATATACAAAATTAGTGGGTTTTTTTGTGATACAGACACATCATCAATGAAATGCTCCTGTCTTCAAAACGAGGGCCAAATGTCTGCTGCCATCAATATCGACCGTTTTAAATCAGAATATTTTATTCATTTTTTAGTAGAACAGTCTAGAGGAACCCCCCCCTTGAAAATGGCCTCAATAGCCTTTTTTATTTTATTTTATTTTTTTTGAACCAATAAGACTTGTGGTTTATCCTGATGAAACAAACCAACCATAGACGTGTAGGACTAAGTACTGAGTACTTCAAATGCCAGAAGAAAATAAAATAAATAAAATAAAATAAAATAAAAGATGCGCACTGGAGTGCATTTCTGTCTGGATTAAAGAACGATAATCGACAATCATCCATTTTATAATCTCTCCACAAAACAATTATTCTTCTGTATCTTCATGGCCAAGCTTACTGGACACATTCATCACAGTTTAAAAACTGACAAACGAGGGCACGTCCGCGAGGTCGGAGGCACCAAGGACCATTCACGCCGCGGTCAGTGTGGAGCATCCTACGGTGAAAGCTTCCAGGCATTCTCGTCAAATACCCTACGCGCGACAAAAGCCATTGCCAACCCCGGCTCCTTTGAACTGGAAATCGATATCCAATCAAAAACAAACACAGGACTCAGAAATACTTCACAAACCATTAAAGGTAGTCGCTCATGTGGAGGCTCCCGAAGTAAACGCTAATGTAGCCAGATGTGGTGATGCACCCCTGTACTCCCAGGATGTGGGAGGCTGAGGCAGGAGGACTGCAGGTTGGAGACCAGCCTGCGCACCTTAGTGAGACCCTGTTGCAAAATAAAATGGGCTGGGGGTGCATCTTGGAGGTATAATGTCCCTAGAGTCAATCTCCAGTAATGCAAAAAGACAAAAAAAAAAAAAAACCCAAAATACAAAAAATTTAAAAAAGGAAAACCTGATGCTATTCTATTCTGGCATGCAAACTATCCGAGACACCTCAAACTTGGTCTCGATCCTTCTTCTGCTGTCAGTTTTCTCTCTAAAAAGACACGTGGCTGCGAGGCACGTTCTCTATATGCACGAGTGCTGGTCATCTGCAGTGAGCTCCGGATGCCTGGTGCATCAGAACACAAATCATAGCCGGGCATGGTGGCACACGCTTGTCATCCCAGTACTTGGGAGGCTGAGACAGGAGGATCGCAGGTTCGCGGCCAGCCTCAGCTACTTAGTGAGGCCCTCTGCAACTTAGTGAGACCCTGTTTCAAAATAAAGAATAAAAAATAGGGCTGGGGGTGGAGATCAGAGGTAGAATGCCCCTGGGTTCAATCCCCAGTACCAAAAAAAAAAAAAAAAAGAAAAAAAAACACTAATCGCTTACAGAGTTATGCAGCTAACTGCTCATAAATAAAGTATATTGAGTACTTCTACCTGAAGAGGAGCCAGGAATTGGGCTTATGGTAATAATTTTATATCAAAAAGAAAAGAGCCAAGGGGTGTGCCCAAAGGTGACATAGAAAACATTTCAATTGATAGCTTGGTTGGTGGCAAAGGTCATTTTCTTTAATCAATATCAATCCAAGTTTAAATTCTTGGCTGCCCAGGAAGTGTTTAAGGAAACACTGGTTTATAAAGCAGGGAAAACATCTACATGCTAAAACAGGGGAAAGTAAAATCCTACCATCACTCTTGCTTTTAAAGTTATTTGGTAAACTACTAGAAAGCAATCCAAACCGGCTGTAAATTAACTCTAAGAAGCAAAGCAATCCCTAACATTTCATCTTATTTGGAAACTGGAAGATCATTGCAACTGCAAAAGAGAAAAGAAAAACAATCCCCGAGAATTTAAATCCAGAGTCTAACCACTTCTCACAAGGGTTTAACATATGTACTGTGCTTTCAAAGCTAATAAATACAAAGCATTAAAAATAGAAGACTTTGCTTTATTGTCATCAATATATCAATAATGCCTCAGAGTTAAGTATAATGATGGGCTTTATGGAATGAACGAATAAATAAATAAATGAAAGAACAAACATAAAAAACACACGTCCCAGTAGGAGCCAACGTCTAAAACATAATGTTCATTCATTCGACAAGAAGTCATTGAGTGTCGACTGTGGAGTACAGGCTGATTCATTTAAGGCACTGGGGCCACCAGCAGTCAACAGAACACATTAAGTCACTGCGACTGTCACAGAGTTTGCGTTCTGGCTTACACTGAGGTAAGAAATTAGGATGTAACCGACGAGGGAGGAAAGCGAATCAGAGGGAAGAAAAAAGAGTGACAGCAGGTGGCACCTCATTTCAGAGAGAGTGAAAGATGGCCTCTCTGGAAGGCGACAGCTGGACACAGATCTGAGGGAGGACAGGGACCCGGCCATGTGGCAGGGGTCAACAATGCAGAGGACACAGGACATGCAAAGGCCCCGCGGTGCACACAGGCAGCGTTCCTTCCAGGAAATGCCAGGGCTGCAACATGGAGAAGGCCGAGGAGAAGTGCGTAGAGAGGCAGCAGGGCGGGTCACCCAGGGCTTCGCTGACCACACAGGGGACGAGGCCAAAAGCCAGGGAAGTGCTCCGGACACAGGAGTGACATCGGGTGGACACTTTAAGGATGTTGACTGCGGTAAGAAGAAGGTACTGCGTGTAAGAGGTGAGAGGGGGACGGGTCACAGGCTGAGGTTACAGCAGGGTGGTACGGGGAGGTGGGAGCCGCCACGCCATGCTAACCAGAGGCCATGGGGGACAGGGAAAGAGAGAGGACACTGAAGGCTCCTTGGTCAGCCAAGGACCTGGAAGAGGGGCCCAGGGCCTAGAGATCGCCAAGGCCAGGGAGGGACATCTGGTGAACCAGGCGCAGCAGGGGCGTCCCCGCAAAGACGCAGGGGACAGCGCAGACCTGGACTGATGAACCTGAGTGTCGCGGGAATGGACACAGCTCGCAAAGCCATGAAGTGTATCAAATTCTAACTTCTAGAAAAGTACCCATTCAAATTTCAATACATCATATTTGCTGATCATTAGATACTTCTAAGGGTAAGTCGTTGTAACCATTTGGATTTCACTTCATAAATACCCTGCAGACGATACTGTTGCCATACTGATCCATGACACTGTGTTGGTTCACATTTTAAATTATATAAATTCCCAGGATGCAGTGGTGCAGGCTTGCAATCCCAGTGCTTGAGACAGGAATATTGCAGGTTCGAGGCCAGCCTCAGCAAGTTAGTGAGACCCTCAGCAACTCAGTGAGATTTTGTTTCTGAATAAAAAACATAGAGAGGGATGGGGGTGTAGCTCAGAGGTAGACCGCCCCTGGGTTCAATCCCCAGTACCAAAAATATCATATATAAATATATATATATATATTCAACCCGGTATCATACTTGATAAACACTGCAATGACGTAGACAACAATAGAGTATCCATATGTGTCAAAAAACAGTTTTAATCTTGAAAGAATATATATAATACATAAATATATGCTACTCGAGTTAGTAATAATAGAAAAATTGAGATTGCTTGTATGTATGTATGCTTGTATGTTTGTATATATGTATGTATGTATGTATGTATGTATGTATACATGTATTTTTGTGGTCCTGGGGATGTGACCCAGGGCCTTGTGCATCGTAGGCAAGTGCTTTACCATGGAGCTGCACCCACAGCCCAATTTTGCATGTTCTGAAACATCTTAAATATTTTCATCCCCAACCTAAGTTTATTTGTGTCAAAATCTTTTTAACAGACTTGGTCCTGTTTTGTCAATAAAGTTCCACTTTTCTCACCAAATCTCCTATGTATAAATTCCCTATCAACGCTCAGCTTTTTATCTTCTGTTCGCATGATTAAAAGAAAAAAAAAGAGTAGAATCCTTACTCGTAATTAAGACTGCTTTTTATCCTCATTATGTTTGGTAGCAAAATATTAATTAGTTTCCTACGCTGCTTCCTAATCACCAGAGAAACTACTGGATTCTTTGTAAATTTATTATCAAACTGTTCCAGAACTCTTTCCTTTTTTAATAATATAGATTTGAGATTAATGTATGGAAAAGTGAACGCACAGATAAAATGTATATAGGTTAACATTTGGACATGTCCCTAAATACTTGTTTTCGTTAATAAATTATGTGATTTCTTGAAGGCATACTATAAAATCACGGGATATTACTCTCTGATTGGGGCAAAAATGGGTCCCTCCGCTCTAATTTTCTTGATCAAATGAAATAAAGACTAGGAATGAAAAACTATGTCACCCATTCTAGAGTATAAAAAAGAAAAGCATCTACGGCCGCATTCACTTGGGCGGCCGCTGAACTGTAGCGCGCTTCTTAATGTGTAGCTCTGAGCAGTTTCGGCGGGACGTGGACTCGCCCCGTCAGCGCCACGGCTGCCATCGGCTAACCACTCAGCTTCGGTGACCGCAAAGCCATCCCCCTGTGGGCTGCACGGTGCCACGGGATGGGGGAGCCACCGCCATCTGCCCTGTCAGCAGTGTGTCATGACAGTAGGGCTGAGGACAAGAGGAGCACCTATGGACGAGTGGGAGTCACAAGCCGCAAAGGAGACGGCCATGACAAGGGACGGTGGCAGGTGCTAAGGTTCCATACGGAAAGAACTGTCACTAACATCAGCCACTAACATCAGCTCTCCTGCCATCGATTCGGTTTCAAGTTACATCATGTCATTCCGTCTGCAGAATAAATACTGCTGAAATATCTTGCTATTTAAGTGTGATTCTTTTTTCTCCTTCCTTCCTTCCTTCCTTCCTTCCTTCCTTCCTTCCTTCCTTCCTTCCTTCTTTCCTTCCTCCCTCCCTCCCTCCCTGACTCCCTTCCTTCTTTCTTTCTTTCCCTTTCTCTTTCTCTCTCTCTCTCTTCTTTCTTTCTCTCTCCTGGGGATTGAACCCAGGGGCATTCTACATCCGAGCTACTACACCCCCAGTCCTTTTGAAACAGGGTCTGGCTAGGCTTCTGAGAGTCCCCCTATGCTGCTGAGGCTGGTCTTGAACCTGCAACCCTCCCGTCTCAGCCTCCCAAGTATTGGGATTGCAGGCATGTGCCACTTTGTCTGGTTCCTATGTTATTTTTTTGTGTGTGTGTGTGGTACCGGGGATTGAACCCAGGGGCGTTCTACCTCCGCGCTACACCCCCAGTCCTATTTTTTATACTTTATTTTGAAACAGGGTCTCACGAAGTTGCGGAGGGCCTCACTAAGGAGAAAGAGAGAGAGAGAGAGAGAGAGAGAG
>PVJS01049775.1:0-14550 GCA_004027185.1 Glis glis | reverse complement strand
CCCCCCCCTCTCTCTTTCTTTCTTTCTTTCTTTCTCTCTTTCTGTACTGGGAATTGAACCCAGGGGCATTCTACCTACCCCCAGCCCCAAGTTGCTGAGGGTTTAAGTTGCTGAGGCTGGGCTCAAACCTGCAACCCTCCTGTCTCAGCTTCCCAAGTACTGGGATTACAGGTGTGCGCCACCACACCCGGCTTTACATTCACACATTTCTAAGTGAAAGCAGCAGGGAGACAAATAATGATAATGGCTTTCTTCAAGATGATATGGTCTTCGGATTTTGTTCTGGGTTGGAGCAGTCCTATCCATATTCTCCAGGATGGTTCAAGTCACCTGGTGGTGAAACCTGGAATACCGCCCTCCGGCGTCTGCAGGGCAGCAGCACAGCCTGCAAGGCCCTCTCACATGGATGGCTTGGGCAATCCATGTGATCTTCATAGGGCAGTCCCCGGGCCACAGGCAGGGCAGGGACTGCTGCCCACTCTCAGAGAGGAGGCAGAGGCGCTGAGAAGGACCTGCCAACTGAGCTCTTCACGTTACCAAGCTGACTCCTGGGGCAAAGAGGGTCCAGAGGCTGCACAATCAACATTTACTGAACTTTTGTGTGGAAGCCAGCAGTGCTGAGTGTCTTGAGAAGAGTTCCAACTCCTCAGGAAGAGAGGGCGGGTCATAGACAAACACAGAGGCAGCATGTGGGGACAGGAGGAGGGCAGTGCTGTGCCAGCGTCCACATGCCGCTTAGCTCCATCCCTAGACAAGGGTCACAAGATAACAGCGATTCTATTTCTTACACAAAACCCTCCAACCCTTCCTGTTTTAACCCTCAATTTTTTTTCTGGTATTGGGAATTGAACCCAGGGGCATTTAACCTCTGAGCTACATCCCCAGCTTATTTTATTTTATATTTTTTAAATTTTATATTTTATTTTGAAACAGGGTCTCACTAAGTTGCTGAGGGGCTCACTAAGTTGCTGAGGCTGGCCTCGAACCTGTGATCTTCCTATCTCAGCCTCCCAAGTACTGGGATTACAGGCATGTGCCACGATGTCCAATTTGACCCAAGGAATTAACAACCTACAACCATCACAACAGAAAAGAAATAAAACTCATGATACCCTCAAGGCCTTCACTCATGTCCAACATGTCTCACGGAGCTGTTGTTTTGTTTGTCACTCTAGATCTGTCCTCCAGAACAGGACCTGGTGCGGGCTGAGCAGCCAGGAAGGATTCCGCTCAGCAAGTACTGAATGAAGGGCGAAGTTAAGGAGTGCTGACGAGCTTACATCAGCCTCGTAAACTCAAGAGGCTAATCTTCCCGGCCCAAATTGAAATAACTATGCACACATAAGCAGTATTTTGGGACTTTCATAATTAGAGGGATTACTAGTAGGTCATATAGTGTTGTAATTATAACTGCTTTTTAGCATTTCTAAAATATGCCATTTGAGTTTAACATAGTTAAAAGTACTAATGGGCACTCACAAAGTATATACTGTTAAAAGTTAATCTAGGGCTGGGGGGTATAGCTCAGTGGTAGAACACTTGCCTGGCATGCATGTGGCTCTGGGTTCAATCCCTAGCACCACACATATACACAAAAAGTTAATCCATATAGCTTCATTATTTGGGAAACAATACTGCTGATAAACACCAAATTATTGCCATAATTCCACCATTCTGGACTTCTTTATGAACATTTTCTCTTCCAACTTATTCTAAGAAATAAATGTCTCAATTAAATCATATTTTTAAATACAACATTTGATATTTATGGGGAAGAAAGCCAGGCATAGACTGGAGAAAACAAAAATATAAGCTTAGGCCATCAACCTTAAGATAAATTAAAAAAAAAAGACTTACCTATCCAAAATTTTAAGTGATTACCTAAATGATTCAAATAACCATTTATTACAGTCACCTTAATGCCCTCATAATAAATATGCCAGTAATCAAACATGATATGAATATTACTAGCCAATATTAATTTCGAGGAAACTCAGCTAAGTGGTGATAGGAAAAATTGTTTTTTCATAAGCATGACTCTAATACCCGGTATCTTTTATGTTTCAAAATCAAGCAAATTTATATGACTGGCTAAACTAAATTCTGTTTTCTGTTATACATATTTCATACCCATTATTGTAACTATCAAGGATTATTGTGTCTTTAAACTACCTATGAGTAAAGAGGGACTTTGAGAGAAGTATGATGATTTTTGTAAGGTAAATAATATATTCAGACCATTTTTGAAACTCTGGCTATAAAAATTCTACTTTGATAAGTTAAAAAAATTCAAGGCTTTAATGTGTATGGCTGCCAGGAAATGCCTCTGAGTTTTTCCTATGAAGTATCATTAGAAAATAAACATGTGGACAGAGATTATAGTTTAAATGTAAACACCATATACAACATAAAACGAGTCAGCTTTCTGCCACTTTGAATTTTCACTGGTTTTCTGGAGGAGAGATGTCACTGCCAAAACAGTGGAAGACATGATCTTTTCTTTTAGTCACTGATGTAGAATTGCCTTTTAAAAACCTGTTGCCAGAGTAAACAGACTTCTTGAAAATTACCCAACTGATCAATAATAATAGTCCATTGCTTTAAATTGAAAAACTCTGTAATTTTAATTTTAAAATGTATTTATTTATATTTAGAGTTTCAGAAATGTACAGAGTAAAGTCAACTAGGAAGGAATTAAAGCAAGCAGCTCAGACACCAACAGCACATTAGGGTCACTTGTGTAACCAGTCAATTTTTTTAAAAACATGCTTTAAATAGTGAACAAAAGATTTAATCTTGCTAAGTAATATTTGTTTCAAAAAATTTTTCAGAGAAGTTTTGTTTAGGTCATATGAAACTCCTTAAATAGGCAATTACCAGAGAAACTGGCTTTAAGGAGAAAATAATAGTGTGAATGATCTATATGCAACTTCCCTTTTTAAAAACAGAAGTTGAATCTGTAACCAAATTTAGAAAGGAGAGTGGATGGCAGAAAATACCCTGAAAATATCATCTATAGCATTGACGCCCACTGCTGCTCTGTTCTGTTACAAACACATGTACACACTGTGATCCTGAATTTGCTCAAATAATGCACGTACTTAGTCGTCCCTAAAGATAGTTCCTATAAAAGAAAACATACATCTAAAAGTCAGATTGAGTAAAAAATATCACATAAAAAAATGCCCAATTCCCTGACTACAAACTACAATGATTCATTTGGTCTTATTACCCAAAGTGCAGCAAAATCCAGTACTGGGAAGGCAGAAAAACAGCTTTTGTCAGCCTAATATTGGTAATTTCAACACCATTTGCATTTCTGTTTTAACTTCTTTAAGAAACTACAGTCCACATCACAAAAGTGTAGAGAAAATGCTTAATCAATCAGGTATTCATTTCCAATCCATTCTGATTTGTTACAACTTTAAAATTGTTGGGCATCATGCTTTTAATTTTAATGACAAAAATTAACAGCTATGAGATAAAGATTCCGGGATTGTCCGGCATGGTGGTGCATGCCTGTAATACTAGTACTTGGGAGACTGACAGGAGGATTGCAGGCTCGAGGACAGCCTCAGCAACTTAGTGAGACCCTGTTTCCAAATATAAAATAAAATAGGCCTGGGTAGCTCAGTGGTAGAATGCCCCTGGATTCAATCCCCAACACCACACACACACACACACACACACACACACACACACACACATTCCAGGGTTTCTATTTTCACATTATAGACAAAAATGAAAAGTGAGAAAATGAACACCTTTCCAAAGTTATCAGATGAAAAATTCGGAACTAATGGAAAGCCATGTCATTTCATAGACAAGAATACTTAATCCTATACAAATGCCAATTCTCACCCAAATTCATCAATAATTTGAACGTAATTCCAATTTAAATCTCAATTTTGGGGGCTGAGGGTGTAACTTGGTGGAAGAGTGCTTGCCTAGCATGTTTAAGTCCCTGGGTTTGACCCCCAACACCATAAAAAATACGTATTTTTAAATCCTTGTTTTCATATGAAGTTGGCAAACTAATCCTAACATTTATCTAGAATAGAAAAGGCCAAGGATAGCTATAATGATTTTAAAGAACAAGATAGGGAATGTGTTCTATCATATACCAAAGCTTATTATAAAGCTCTAGTAGTTAAAATAGAGTGGTGTTGGCATAGGTACAGACAAATAGATCATTAGGACAGAATTCAGAGTGCAGAAATAGTCCCATACACATATAGAAGTATAATATATAAGAAGTGAGACTGCAGATCAGTGGGGAAATAATGGATGGACTATTAACTCAGGGTCACCTGTATGAAAAATAAAATTAGGTGCCTAATGTTGGTCAAAAAATACATTTCAAGTTGTCTAGAATTTAAATATATAAAACAAAACTTCAAAAAATTTAGGAGAAAATATAGAAGAATATGTCTATGGCTTCAGGATTAGAAATGTGTGCTGATTATTGTTCATCTCTTGAGATTCCTTCTCTCCTCACCTCTGCTTTGCTCTGTGCCTTGAAGTGTGGACCTCTAGGCACAACCTTGCTGACCAACTTGCAATCTGATTCAGCCAAAGAAGACACCAGAAGGAGATCAGTGGGTTAGAATGGAGAAAGGCTAGGGTACTTTCTGCTTCTTCCTGCTTTGGGGCCCTGTCTGGTAGTACCCACCCCTCCCCAGCCACAGTTCTGCCAGGTGGTCCCTCCTCCATCATGCAACCTCCAGTAGGTTCTCTGCAGGGCTGACCCTAGCAACACCATCTCCTCCCCTGTCTCCTGCAGCGCCAGGACAGTAATACTTCCTACTGCCACTGGTGTTCCATGTCTCAACTCTTGTCACATCTCTGAAAAAAGTCCCTTCATTAAAGTCTCTTTAGTTCAATCATTTGAGTGGAATTTTGTATCCTGCAGAGACTCTATTAAGAAACAAAACACCCAATGCACAAACTATAAAGAAAAAGATCAATAACTTTGATTATATTAAACTAAACATCTATTAAACAAAATATACTATTAACAAGTTAAAGACAAGCTGAAGATTGTCAAATGACATATATAATTCACAGAATCAACAAAAGATAAATAAAATTAATAAAGAATCCCTGAGTTAACTCTTCAAAAGATACATAAGCTGGGTGTGGTGGCACATACTTGTAATCCTAGTACTTGGGAGGCTGAGATGGGGTGGGGGATGTGGGGGATTGTGGGGGGGTGGGAATTGCAGGTTTGCGCCCAGCTTCAGCAATTTAGTGAGACTCTTTGCAACTTAGTGAGACCCTGTTTCAAAATAAAGAATAAAATAGGGCTGGGGGTGTAGCTCAGAGGTAGAATGCCCCTGGGTTCAATCTCCAGTACCACACACACACCAAAAAACAAAACCAAAAACAAACAAAAAAACCAACAAAAACAAAACAAAACAAAAAAAACACACAATAACCACAAACCAAATAGAAAAATGGATAAAAGGGGAAATTCAAATGTCTAATAAACATGTGAAAAGATAATCTCAGTAATAAGAAAAATGCAAATTACAAAAAGTTATTTCATAGCTATCAAATTGACAAAGACAATTGAGAATACCGATAAAAAAAAAAGGAACTTGTAAACCCTGGGCGGGTATTTAAGTCAGCATGACCACTTTGAAGATAATTTGGCATTATCTAGTAAAGCTGGAGATGTACACACCCTGCCCACATATATGCGGGCAGTTTTTCTCAACTGGGGTTCCAAGAAAAAAAATCATCCCTACAGAAAATAATCCAAAGACTATTTCTTCAGCTTTCCCAGTGATGGTGTAAAGTTAAAACCAGTGACGTGTTGGTAAATGTCTAACAGCAGGCTAGGAGCATGGGGAAGGAAGCTCTTATGTGTGGAATAGAAATCATCTTTGCTGATTTCTATTGTGGAAATACCCATACCATGGCTGATCTCAAGCCTCCCAAAGGAGCTCAAGAATTAGGAAGATTCCACATAATTCCTCTTAGGAGCTGCTATCAGACTCTAACTCCAGGCCAGCACTTCTAGTCTTATAGGACAGAAGCTGATTCATTACTGACAATGGATCCCTTATGGTATTGGGGCTTCATTCTCTTGAGGAATTCTGGATGAGAAAGCCTATCTCCAGAATCTAGAGAATCTCTTGTTTTTATGCCCATGGAGGCATAGAAGAAGAATGTTTGTGGCAACACTGCAAAATATTGCAAGCAAAGCTGGGCGTGGTGGTGCATGCTTGTAATCTCAGTACCTGTGAGGCTGAGACAGGAGGATTGCAGGTTTATGGCCAGCCTCAGCCAACTTAGTGAGGCCCTCTGCAACTTAGTGAGAACCCGTTTCCAAATAAAAAAATAAAAAGGGCTGGGGATGAAGTTCAGAGGTAGAATGCCCCTGAGTTCAATCCCTAGTACCACACACACACAAAAAAGGAAGCAACATGAATGTTCATCAAGATAGAGTGGATTGATACACTTGAAAATGATAGCAACTAGAAAGAACTAACTTTATACATCAACATGGTTAAATTTCAAAAACTTAGTGTTGAATAAAGTAAAGCAAGTCGTGAAATACATACAACACCACTATATAAGATATCTTAAAACATGCAAAACATTGCTATATATTATTTGCAGGTACATAATGGGTAATAATAGAAAATATGTTAAAGATAATAAAGTTTGGGAAAGTGACAACCTCTGGTAAAGGAAGGAGGGTAATGGAATCAGGATTTTGAAATGCATCGGAAGCAAATAAATATGTTGTAATAAATATATAAATTTATTTTTCCAGAAATTATTAGGCTAAAGAAATGTTTTCTCTGCTTTCTTCCTTATGAAAGGTTTTTCCATACAATTTCTAGTAACTGCTAATAAATACTGAACAAGATCTGTATTTCAAATATTTATTTATTCCCCATGATTTCCGTAATAAACAATTTATTCCTGTCATTCATTTTGATATATTACCTTCTTCCCTCTCTTAATAGACTATAAAATCCAATGACAATGCTAAAGTAACCTAAAGTTCTTAGTTGGAAGCCCACCCTATAGCGCAAGAATAAAGGAATAATTATTTTAAAGCCTGTGTTTGGGGAATATTTCTTACCTGCTAGGCTAACTTCTATCATGCTAGAAAGGATAAAATTCTTCACAAAATATGGAAGGCTTTTGATTACTTTTTTAAAATGCCAAAGAACTCATTTAGCACGAAAAAGTAAAAATGTGTTGTCATTGTTTTTTAAATGAATGGAAACACACTTTGCCTGTGAAATAGCTTTCACTGGGATGTGTGTTCAGTGACTGTTATACCAAACACATTTTGGTTCTTTCCTATTGTGTCTCTTGATAGGGGAATCTTGACTTTCAGAAACATCATTTTGTCTCAGTGTATGAACAGTGTGACTTTTTTTTTTTTCAAAGAGATTGTCTTGAAATACGCCTATGTTTTAAGTACACACTTCTCTGCGAGCTAGCAGGCATTCTGAAGCTAGGTGGTTCTAAATAAAGAACTCTAGTCAACAACAGGAAATAACTCCCACAGAAAAAAGGGGCAGAATACAAACTCTCACCAACTCTTGTACACAGTTCACAACGGCCTTTTGTTCCTTGCACATTAAGCCTGAAATCTTTACTTTTCAGAGCATGTTGGGGCCTTTGCAGAGCAATAAAACATTTCTTATCCTTTTTTTTGGTGTCCTTACTTCCCTGTGAGGAAGTTGACCTTACAACCAACTCCTTACTATGAGACAGCAGATCAGAAAACCAGTTTCTTTTGTAACTTTTTTTTTGATGGAGAGTCTCATGAAAAAACAAACAACAATCAATTAATTTTTGGTTTAAAAACTCACTTTCCCATCAAAAATATATACCATGTAAACACACACACATGTTTTAAAGGCATATGTTCACCTGTAGTGTGTATTTCTAAGTCTATTAACAAGGATGCATCGTATTAACCCATAAATCTAGATTGATGCATATCAACGTTTTATCAGTGACATTTCAGCAAATCAATCCAACAAGAAGACAAACCAAGGCTCCCATCTTAGACTTTAGAAAAAGAGGGAGAAAAATACAGATCCCAAACCAACCAAACAGAAGGCATCTGGATGGTGGTCTTCAAAGTCTCAGTGACTCCCACAGGAACCGAATGGGATTTTCTTATAGCACAGCGCAGGTCACTCCTGCGAGGGACAGGCGCGAAGCAAAATGCTGTAACTGTGACTGCAGACCGGGGTCCTTCCCTCCCCCACGTACACTCAGCTTCAGCCTCTCTCTCTTTTTTTTTTTTCTTGCGGTACCAGGGATGGAACCCAGGGGCGTTCTACCTCCGAGCTACATCCCCAGCCCTATTTTTTTATACTTTATTTTGAAACAGGGTCTCACGAAGTTGCGGAGGGCCTCACTAAGTAGCTGAGGCTGGCCTCAAACCGGAATCCTCCGGTCTCTGCCTCCCAGCCTCAGCCTCTCTACTGGCTCCTTCCTCAGTCAATCAATTACAGACCTAACAAACTCAGGCTTCATTTTTTAAATTAATTAATTAATTAATTTGCGGTACCGGGGATTGAACCCAGGGGCATTCTACCTCCAGGCTACACCCCCAGCCCTATTTTTTATTCTTTATTTTGAAACAGGGTTTCACTAAGTTGCAGAGGGCCTCACTAAGTAGCTGAGGCTGGCTGCAAACACGGATCCTCCAGTCTCAGCCTCCCAAGTACTGGGATTACAAGCGTGCACCACCACGCCTGGCTTCAGGCTTCATTTTAAAACAAGAAGCAATCCTTCCCTGCTTTGAAGCTCCAAGAATGCTGGTGGCTGCTGGTCTTCACCTTTCACAGCTTTGTTCTTCCCCCTGCTCCCACTGTCTGCTGGAGGACAGCGGTTCAGGACACCCCAGGAAAGGATAACAGTGCCCCTAAATGCTACTGCCAGTGGACACTTCTCAGATGCTCACATTTGACATTACTGTCCACCTCTATTTCCTGCAGGTTGAACGAACAGTCACCTGGCTCTTGTCTCTTTGGCCACTTGGAGTCTCCTTTGCTCACTCCTCTTCCTCTGCCCTTCTTATAAACCCCTGTGCTTCTAGACTTTTTTTCCCCCCCAGTACTGGGGATTGAACCCAGGGCCTTTCAATTGCTAAGCAGGTGCTCTATCACTGAGCTATACTTCTAGCTCCTAGAATTTTTTACAAATCTTCTCCAGTTGCAGCTTGGGGCCAGAGAGAGGCACAGAGAGGCTGGGGGCATTGGTGAGAGATGGGGATGGTTGGTTGAGATATTAGAATCTTCAAGAAAATTTGGGGACATGAATGTTTTGAAGAAAGTTTCTCCCAATTGATAATATTTCCCATATTTAAATGTTAGTGTTCACTGTGGCTTGTCTTTGCCCCCTTTACTCTTCTCATCCTGCAAACTCTCCCTAGGCACCGTGCCCACTCTCAGTGCACCTGTATGCTCACAAATCACTGATCGCACTGACCTTTCTCTCCGGGCTTTAGGCTTGACCTTTCTATGTAGGGAGACCACACATCCCAGTTCACACCGGGGTCATTCCTGGTTTATGCTTGTTGTCCTGCCATAATATTAGTTAGTTATTAATAGCATCCTGTTTCAATCTCAGAAGGGTCTTGGTTTGAACAATAAAAGTAAATGATTAGCCTATTTATATCCCACTGCCTCTTAAATATTTCCATCGATTATCATGAAAGCATCTCCAACTCACAGAACATTTAAAATTGTCCTAATCATAGCCTCCTTAAATTGTTTTCCCTCTGCCTGAATACCTATGTAAAGTTAAGGCACCGACAGCTGCCTGGTGTCTCAGATGGAGATATAAGATTTAAAAGTACCTTCCCTCTTTCTCACCCTCACCTTCATCAAGACACAAAGTTTGTCAATTTATCTCTTAAATATTTTCCAGATATGTTCCTCTTCTTTTCTTTCTTTTTTTTTGGTGGTGCTGGGGATTGAACCCAGAGGCATTCTACCTCCGAGATATACCCCCAGTCCTATTTTATTTTTTATTTTGAAACAGGGTCTCGCTAAGTTGCCGAGGCTAGTTTTGAACCTGTGATCATCCTGTCTCAGCCTCCCAAGTACTGGGATTACGGGCATGTGTCACCATGCTCAGCTGATATGTACCATTTCTCCACTACTGCCCTTGTCCAGACCCCAATTATCTGTCACTTTGATGATTGCAACAATCTCTCTCTCTATTTCCAGTCTGAATATTCTCCTCTAACCCATCCCCACTACCCACTGTGTGACAGGCAGCATGAGAGGTACAAAAACACCTAAGTGAGAGTGAACAGGAGGGTTCAGGGGGTGGCTCAGTGTAGAGCACTTGCCTAGCACACGTGAGGCCCTGGGTTTGATCCCCAATACTACACACAACACACAACACACACACACACACACACACACAAAACAATCTTTTAATGTCTCTCGATAGTCTGCAGAATATAAAGCTATACTCCTCAACATGGCCTCTGTGGCCTTTAGGACCTGCCCCAGACAAGCTCTAGTCTTCCGGATTGCGGCCCAGCCCCTGCCTGGAGCGTACCCTCCAGATCTGCATCCATGTCAGGTGCTATTACTCACCCCTCTGACTTTGTTCCGGCTTAAATGACCTTCATTAATGACATTTCACACTGGCCAGGCTCTGTGTCACTCGTGTGTGTCTACTGTCACTGGTGCTTGTCTCTGTCACCATGGAACCCACTGCATCACAATGATGGGTCAGTCTTCCCTGGGAACTTGGTGGGAGCATCACCTGATCATTTTATTGTTTGGCTGGGGCAGGTCCTAGGAGGCCATGGAGGTCATTTTAAGGAGTACAGCTTTATTCTGCAGACTGTGAAGAGTCATTAAAAGATTTTCCATGGGAGGGTGTCATGACCAGATTTTTTTATTTTAGGAAATTAACTCCACATCTATACCTAAGCTTAGCAGAATTATTCTAAAATTTATTTGGAGCAATAAAAACGAGGAAAAATTTTAAAGGAAATACTAAAACATATTTAAAAGCTATAATAATTGAGTTGGAGCCTAGTGTGGTGGTGTATGCCTGTAGTTCTAGCTACTTAGGAGGCTGAGGCAGGAGGATCACAAGTTCCAGGCCAGCCCGGTAAACTTAGCAAGACCTTGTCTCAAAATAAAATTGTGCAGAGGTAGAGCACTTGTCTAGCATGTGTGAGGCCCTGGATTCAATCCCTGATACTGAAAAATAAATAAATTGTTGGGTTCTGGCACAGGGAAAATATAAATGAATCTGAGTTGAAATATGTGAAACAGACCTAAGTGTACTCAAGATGGTGTTGCCATTAATAAGAAAGGAAAGTGTGTACAATGGACACAATAAGATAAAACACTAGAGATTAAAGAATAACATTTAAAAAACATAAACATACAAGAACTAAAAGAAATCACAGATGAATAATTAATGTTAGAGGTAGAAAATTTCCAAACACGCAGCAAAAGAGCCCTAATAATAAAACTTACTATGTTAAAAATTATATAGCAAAACACTGCAAGAAGAACAAAAAGAAAATGACGACCAGGAAAAATAATGGAAACACAGATAACAACACCTAGTAACTGACAACCTGAAAAGGTCCTACAAGCCAGGTGCGGTGGCACACGCCTGTAATCCTAGTACTTACGAGGCTGAGACAGGAGGATCACAGGTTCAAGGACAGCCTCAGCAAGTAATGAGACTCTCATCAACCTAGAGAGACCCTGTTTCAAAATAAAAATAAAATAGGGCTGGGGGTATAGCTCAGAGGTAGAATGCCCCTGGGTTCAACCCCCAGTCCCCCCCAAAATAAAATGAAAAGGTCGTACGAATCAATTAGAAAAATATCAATACTAAATCAGAAAACACTGAAACTAATTAGAAAAATGGGCAAAGGACACAAGCTAATGATCACCAAAGGAAGAAATGCACAAAAAAGCAAATACAAATTCATTTAACTAAATTGGTACATGTTTAAAAGAAATAGAACTTCCTTATGCCAAGCTGTGTAAAGTTTTAATATGGATGAGAGTACAGTGCACAGGGCTGTCTCATAGCTACTGATGGGAGTATGAATTGATTCAACCTTGGCAAGCATAGGGTTTTGATCATGCGTGTCAGGAACCTTTTTGAATGTCCACATCCTGTAATGTGGTCGTTTCATTTCTAGGAATTTGTCCCAGAGAACTAATGAGGACTGTGAGTAAAGAACATATTCATTAAACAAATATTTGAGTGCCCCCTGAGTCTTAGGTTCTATGAGCTAGGAATATGGCTGTGCACAAAACACAAAATCCAAGACCCTTGTTCTCCCAGATCTTACATTCTGGGTGGTAGTGGTTGGGGGCAGAATAAATTGGTAAATTATATGGTATATTAGAAATGAAGTGCTGTGGGAGATACAAAGCTGGGGAAGAGGATGGTGAATGTGTGTGTTGGGGGGGAAGGTGAGGGTGCAAGTCTACAGAGGTGGTTAAGAGCAACTCACTAAGAAGATGACATCTGAGTAAAGACTTAAAGGAGGCAGGTACAAGCCAAGCTGTCTAGCAGGAGAGTCTTCATGGCAGGGCGAAGGGCAAATGCAGGCCTTGGGTGGGGAGCATGCTGGGGGCTGGAAGATGTGCCTATAGAGAAGAGGGAGTGGGGAAGAGTGCAGAAGGAGAGGAGGTGTTGGTGGGAGAGGAGGTAGGTTATGGAGGGCCTTAAATGCCAATGTGATGTCTTTGGCTTTTGTGTGTATGTGTGTGTGTGTGTGTGTGTTGTGTGTGTGTGTGTGTGTGTGTGTGTGTGCGCGCGCATGTGCGCTTGTGCTGGGGATTGAACCCAGGGGCATTCTACCTCTGAGCTACACCATCAGCCCTGTCTTATTTTTTATTTGGAAACAGGGTCTCACTAAGTTTTGGAGAGCCTTGCTAAGTTGCTGAGGCTAGTTTTGAACCTGTGCTCCTCCTGTCTCAGCCTCCCAACTACTGGGATTACAGGCATGTGCCACCATGCATGGCTGTCTTTTGACTTTTTACCCAGATACAAAGCAATTATTGAAAATCCCTTGATCCCTAACTGTGTATTCTCAATAGAGTGTCTGGCGATCCCATGGCACAGACTGACCCTCTTCCAGTTCTGGAGGTCAGAAGTCTAAAATAAAGGTGTTGACAGGGCTGCATTGCTTCTGGAGCTTCAAGGCAGAACATGCTTCCTTATCTTTCCCAGCTTCCAGGGGCTGCCTGCATTTCTTGGCATGTGGCCCCTTCCTGCATCTTCAAAGCACATTATTCCAACCCCTGCTTCTGTTGTCCCATCTCCTCTGCTTTTGGCCTTCTTGCCTCCCTAAGTACTCTAGTGATTGCATGGAGCCCAGCCAGGTAATCCAGGATAACTTAATCACATTTGAAAAGTCCCTTGGAGGGGGCATGTTTCTCCAACTACCACATCAGCTGAGCATGGCACCATTGAAAATCACAGTTTATGCCACTCTTTGTTGGCTTTTCTGTAACCCGCAGGTGAAAGCATGCTAGTAAACCACCCACTGGCTGTAAAAACTGAACCTGGTGATGGTTCCCAATGGGAGCAGAGGTGGGCAGTGGGAAGATGAACTTTATGTCTGAGAAAACTGCATACAAGAAAACTGTTTGGTATCTTTTGCCAAATTGAGATACCTGGGTCCTGTCCAGGACCATGGAACTGGGATATCCAGGTGCAGGCACCAGGCATGTGGGGTGAGCAAAACCTCCCCAGGAGATTCAGCTGTAACCTGGCTGAGACCCACTGAGTAATCTCTGACTATGCCTTAACTTTCTTATGTGTAAAATATAAAAATAATACACGCTCTGCCTGTCTCTCATGATCATATGAGGACCAAGGTGAGCAGTGTGTGCAGAAGCACTTTACAAATGGTAAAGGGCTACATCAGTATCATTAGTGACCCTTATGGAAAACTGAGGCAGACTGTAAATGGTGGTGTTGGACAAAACAGTTCATCCAGAGTCTCCAGTTACTGGGAACTTACAAAGTAAGCAAAAACAAACTCTTGAAAAACAAAAGATATCACAAAGTCCACGTACCAAGCTTCACACATCAACATGTATTCCCCAAGTGACTCTTTACTCTTAACTTAAATGTAATTTCAATACAGTTGGCCTTTTCTCCAAACCAAAGATTATAAATGGAAATATAAGAGGAAGAAAGAGGCAAGCACATCAGAACGGGAAGGAAAAAAAAAAAACAAAGCCCCAAACAAAAATGAAACAACAAAATCCAGCCAACAACTAGAATAGGGGGGATTAAAATATGTTGACATGAGAATTCAAACAAATAACTTACTACCGGAGGCCAGGCGTGGTGGCACATGGCACATGCTTGTAATCCCACTACTTTGGGAGGCAGAGACCAGAGGATCCAGGTTCGCGGCCAGCCTCACCTCTGTCTCTCTCTCTCTCTCTCTCTCTCTCTCTCCTTAGTGAGGCCCTCTGCAACTTCGTGAGACCTGGTTTCAAAATCAAGTATAAAAAAAAATAGGGCTGGGGGTATAGCGCGGAGGTAGAA
>PVJS01049774.1:0-14555 GCA_004027185.1 Glis glis | reverse complement strand
ATCCAGGATGGTAGAAGTGAAATCAGAGAGTGTATAGATTATGAAAGAACATATAAAAAAGAAATCAAGTCCTAAATAAGAATAAAAAAGAGGCCCTGAGCAAAATGAAGGAAACAATAGATGAAATGAAGTCCTTAATAGAAATATCAGTGGAAGACTGGACCACTTGGAGAATAGAATCTTACTTTTAGAAGTCAGTTCATTCCAAACTGACCACGCAGACACCAATATAGAGAAGACAACACAATATGACCAGAATACTCAAGAAATGTGAATAATATGAAACGACCTAACTTAAGGATATGAGGCATTGAAAAAGGTTGAGAAGCATAAAGCAAGGAAATTAGAAACCTCTTCAGAAAAATATCAGAGAATTAACCAAATATGGAAAATGAGATGGATATTCATGCACAGGAGACATTCAGAACCCCAATAAGATAAGATCAAAGAAGAAGTTCTCCATGCCATATAATAATCAAAATGACTAACATAGAGATGAAGGAGAGAATCTTAAATACATTGAGAGCAAAAGGATGGGTGACATTCAAGAGCAAAACAGTAAGAATCATTCTGGACTTCTCAACCCAAATCATTAAAGGTAACAGGGACTGGTATTATGTACTCAAAACCCTGAAAGACAACTTCTAACCAAGACTTGTATCCAGCAAAGATATCTTTCAAAATTGATGGGGGAAATAAAAACCTCCCAAGACAAGCAGAAACTAAAAGAATTCATGACTACCAAGCCGAAAGTAGAGAAAATACTTAAAGAAATAAAACAAAAAAGAAGAAAAATAAATAAATAACAGAACCAGAGAAGGCTCAAATTCCACCAGAGAAGCAACTACATAAAGGAGAAATAACACTATATTTAACAGAAAATATAACTCAAAATGACAGGAAACAAAAATTGTCTCTCAATAATAACAATGAATGTCAAAGTTCTAAATGCCCCAATTAAAAGACATAGACCAGCAATATGGATTAAAGACTATAAGCCAACTAGACGCTGCTTGCAAGAAACTCACATTACAGTCAAAGATATTCATAGGCTAAAGGGGAAGGATGGAAAAAAGATATTTCATACAACTGGAGACTAAAAACAGGCAGGAGTAGTAACTCTCATATCTGATAAAGCCGACTTTAAGTGAAAACCTAGAAAATCATTATATACTTGACCCAATAATTCTACTTCTAGGGATAATACTAAGAAGATCATAAGAAAAGTATGCAATGATGAATGGACAAGGATTGTCCTCCCAGCTCTGTCTATAATAGATAAAAATTGGAAATGATCAAAAGGGATGGCTAGGTAAGTGGGGGCACATTTATTTAATAAAATCTTCAGAAACCATGAAAGGCAGGGCATGGTGCCACACACCTGTAATCCCAGTCTTGGGAGGCTGAGACAGGAGGATCACAGGTTTGAGGCCAGCCTTGGCAACTTAGCAAGACCCTGTTTCAAAATTAAATATCAAAAGGGCTCGGGGTGTCTCTCAGTGGTTACATGCCCCGGGGCTCAATCCCCAGCACCACAAAAGAAAAAAAAAAGAATCCATGAAAGAATGTTTTCAAGGACTATTTAATCATGTGAGAAAATACTGAGAACCTAACACGAAACGCCAGATATAAAACTGTGTATTTCATATCCTAATTTTATAGTGAAACACAGAGAGGAAAGCAATGAAGAAATTTTCATAGCCATTTCTATAGGGAAATTATGTGCTTTCTAGTTTCTTTAGTATTTTTGGTACTCTCCCCCCCCCAAATGTTTTCTATAATAAAAAGTTTTTAACTTTCTAATCAGGATAAAAATGTAAACCAAATGTTATAAACCTCTTTAGCTTTACCATATTGCTAGAGGGAAATTTTTATCTCATTTGTAAGGTTGAACACATCGTTGTTGGTGATGGTGTTGGTAGTGGTGGTGTGGTGCTAGGGATTGAACCCAGGGGCTTTCTACCTCTGACCTACACTTCAGTCCTTTTCATTTACTTACTTACTTACATATTTTTGTGATATTGGGGATTGAACTCAGGGCCACTCCTCCTCTGAGTCATACCCTCACCCCATTTTATTTTTTTAATTTTGAAACAGGGTTTTACTAAGTTTCTGATGGTCTCATTAACTTGCTGAGGCTGGTCTTGAACCTTCAATCCTCCTGTCTCAGACTCCCAAGTACTGGGATTACAGGTGTGTGCTACCATTCTTTTTATTTATTTTATTTTTTACTTTTTGTGGTACTGGGGATCAAACCCAGGGGCATTATACTCCTGAGCTATACCCCCAGCCCTTTTTATGTTTTTTTTTTTGAAACAGGATCTTGTTAGGTCACCGAGAGTCTCACTGAGTTGCTGAGGCTATCCTCAAACTTATGATCCTCCTGTCTCAGCCTCCCAAGTACTGAGATTACAGGTGTGTGCTACTGCACCCATATTCTTTTTATTTTTTATTCTTTTTATTTTTTTATTTTGAAACAGGGTCTCACGAAGTTGCTGAGGGCATTGCTAAGTTGCTGTGGCTGGCCTCGAACCTATGATCTTCTTGTCTCGGCTTCCCAAGTTGTTGAACAGGTTTTTGTCAGGCCTAGTACAGTCTGTACACATTAAGTGTTGACTCTAAGATAGCTCTCTGGATGGGCCTGTGGAATTTTCCATTTTGTTTTTTCCATATCTGTGGCACAATTGGGAAGCTCAGAATTTCTGGAGAACTCAGGTGAGACTCCTTGGGAAACATACTTGGTCAGTAGCTTCATATTCAATGATGCAGGGAAAGCAATGGAGAATAAAGGGAGGGAATTCCTTCAAAATCATTTTACTTCCAATTAAATTTAGGAGGGGGAAGAAGAAAGAAGGGGGCTTTTTGAATCTAAGAAAAAAATTGTGGTGGCACACACCTGTAATCCCAGTCCTTGAGAGGCTGTGACAGGAGGATTACAGGTTCAAGACCAGCCTCAGCAATTTAGGGAGACCCTCGACAAATTAGCAAGACCCTGTTTCCAAGTAAACAATAAAAAGGCTGGGGGTGTAGCCCAGAGATAGAATGCCCTTGGGTTCAATCCCCAGTACCAGAAAAAATCAATACAGCATCCATTGAGGGTCCCTCTTCCAGTCACATTACACTGTATAACAAATAACTCGAAAGCTTACTGACTAAACAAGACTAACCGGTTGTTTCTCATGGTTTTCCAAAGGTTCTAGGTTGTTCTGGCTCAGAGTCTCTGGTGTGGTTTCGGTTAAGATGTCGGCCAGGGCTTCAGTCACCTGAGGCTTCCCTGGCACTGGACCAGGATTCATTTTCAAGTTGGCTCACACATATAGCTGGAAAATCAGTGCAGGCTGTTGTCTATAAGCCTCAGCTCCTATGTGAGCCCCCCACAGGGACACAGGGGTATCCTCCTACCACACAGCTAGTGGTAGAGAAAGCAATCGAAGGCAGAAACTGCAATGCTTTTTATGACCTAGTCTTAGAAGTCACACACTGTCACTTCTGCAATATCCTACTGGTGACATAGGCCTAGCTCTGTTGAATGTGGGAGGGCTGCACTTCCCCTAGCCTCCAGGATTAGTTCAGGGTTTGGCATTCGACTAGATTCAGACCAATGAGGCATAAGAGGACATTTTCAAGGAGTTTCTTAAAATAGACCCACCAGATTTGTTTGAATTTCAATAAAGGTGCCAAGAACACACACTGGGGAAAGAACAGTCTCTTCAATAAATGGTATTGGGAAAACTGGATATCCACATGCAGAAAAATGAAAATGAACCTTTATCGCACCCCTAATAAAAGGATCAACTCAAAATAGATTAAAGATTTGAGCCAGGCCTGGTGGCACACACTTGTAATCCAAGTACTTGGGAGGCTGAGACAGGAGGATCACAGGTTCGTGGCCAGCCTCAGCAACTTAGCCCCTCAACAACAACAATTAGCTAGTCCCTATTTCAAAAATAAAAAAAATAAAAGGGCTGGGGGTGTAGCTTGGAGTTAGAACACCCTTGGGTTCAATCCCCAGCACAAAATAAATAAGTGGATTTTTTAAAAAAAAATAAAGCCATCAGAAAAGATGTTTCCTATGTTCCTCAGATATTTGGGGGTGTGCCGCAGATATCTCTGGTGTGCTGCAGCACCCTCTACTGCCTGAGAATCAAGACACTCCTTAGAGGAGAAAGTCAAAGTCTCAAGGAAAAATAAGTCAGAATCTTGATAGAACCATAGCAAATCACTGCCCTCCTGCTGGGCTCCTCCATTACTTGGGACAATAAACTTCTCATACTGTGAAAGCCACTTTAAGATTGGTTTTCTAGCATAGACAAGCAAATCTGATTTTTCCCCACTTGCAAAATGCAGAGAGATATCATGAGGCTAAAAGAAATGAAGACAAATGCTTTGACAACTAGCAGAAATTGGACTCTGGAACATTCAGGATAATCATAGCTACCAAACAAAAATTTGGGGCAGCGGTTACCCTGATGTGTAGACAGGAGTATTATCAAGCAGATCCCATGCAACATTTTGGAACCCACAATGGCTTCTCCCAAAGGCCGAACCAAGAGTGGCTTAGGGGTGCAATTTCAGGAATGATGTGGTGGTATGGGTCTGGTGGTTCAGCAGGGGATCATCACAAGAGCAGGGTTTCTGAGCTGCAATGAGGGACACCAGGACGGTCCACACAAAACTGGTCTTCAAGCCAGGTGTGGTGGCACACACCTGTAATCGCAGTACTTGGGAGGATGAGAAAGGAGGTTTGCAGGTTCCAGACCAGCCTCAGCAATTTAGTGAGACCCGCAGCAGCTTAGTGAGACCGTTTCAAAATAAAAAATAAATACAGCTGTGTGTGGAGTTTGGAAGTAGAATGCCCCTGGGTTTAACCCCCAGTATAAAGAAAAAAAAAATAGTCATCAAGAGGCCCACCACTAGCCAAGCCTGGTAGGCCATGCCTATAATCCCAGTATTTGGAGGCTGAGGCAGGAGAACTATAGGTTCAAGGCCAGTCTCGGCAACTTAGCAAGAACCTTAGCAATTTAGTAAAATTCTGTTTAAAAAAAAAAAGCTGGGCGTGGTGGTGCATGCCTGTAATCCCAGTACTTGGGAGGCCAAGACAGGAGGATCACAGGTTCAAGGACAGACTCAGCAACTTAGCAAGATCCTCAGCAAATTAGTGAGATGCTGTTTACAAATAAAAAATAAAATATGGGTGGGGTGCAGCTTGGATGTAGAATGCCCCTGGATCAATCCCCAACACCAGAAAAAAATTAAAATAAAATATAAATAAATAAAAAAGTGCTGGGGAAGTAGCTCCAGGGTAGAATGCCCCTGAGTTCAATCCCTAGTACCACAAAAAGAAAAAGAATCACAAGTTAGAAATGAGGCACAGAGCCAGGCGTGGTGGCGCACGCTTGAAATCCCAGTACTTGGAAGGCTGAGACCGGAGGATCCGGGTTCACCGCCAACCTCAGCTACTTAGTGAGGCCCTCCGCAACTTAGTGAGACCCTGTTTCAAAATAAAGAATAAAAAAAATAGGGCTGGGGCTGTAGCTTGGAGGTAGAATGCCCCGGGCTTAAATATCCAGCACCACCAAAAAAAAAAAAAAAGAAAGAAAGAAATGAGGCACAGAGTGATTAGGAAACTTGTTCACGGTCACACAGCCAGTACGTGGTGGCATCAGGATTTGAATGCAGACTTGGCTGGCAGGGCCTATGCTCCTAACCACCATGTGCAGCTGCATATGCTATCATTTTCAGTTTTTTGCAGACTGGCTGCCAAATGTCTTCTGGTGGGAATGTTCCTCTCTGCATGACTCTAGGGCTTGATGAAGCTAAAGTGGATTTAAGTACATATGGTAGCCATGGGTGGTTTTTCCACAAGGTCCCCTCAATTCCAGGACCCTGGGTCATCACAAACTCTGCTTCTGTCATCTGCATCCAGCCCAGTGAACAGTCATAACTTTAGGCTTGTTTGAAATGCATGCAATCAAGCCGGGTGTGGTGACACACACCCGTAATCCCAGTATTTGGGAGTGAGACAGGAGGGTTGCAGGTTTGAGGCCAGCCTCAGCAATTTAGTGAGACCTGAAGCAGCTTAGTGAGACCCTGTTTCAAAATAAAAAACAAAATAGGGCTGGGGGTGTGGCTCAGAAGTAGAATGCCCCTGGGTTCAATCCCTGGTACCAAAAAATAAAATAAAATTCAGGCAATCAGGCCAGGCATGGTGAAACATGCCTGTAATCCCAGGACTGGGGAAGTTGAGACAAGAGGATCACAGATTCAAGGACAGCCTCCAAAACTTAGTGAGGCCCTCAACAACTTAGCCAGATACTGTTTCAAAATTTGAAAAAATGCAGGCAGTCATGATGGATTCAAGCCAACCATTTCCCTCTTTGCCCAAGCTTCCTGATCATTCCAGGCCTCTGCCCATCACACACCCTCCTTCTTAAACACTATCATCAGTGCCAGGGTCATTAGGGAGAAAAGCAATGAAGAGGAAATTATTATAAAAGTTACATCTGCTATTCAGGCAGCTGTTCTCTTTCCTCATTAGGACAATCAATCATTTTTCAACATCATTTTTGTAACTAGGAAAAGGGTTCATTTATTCTAAGACTAAAGAGCAGGAATGAGGGAATTAAATCCCACAGGTCTTTAGCTGATAGGATTTTTTTTAATATTCTGTCCTCACCAATGACCTAATTAAGCTTTCAGAGAATAATAAACTCTCTGCTCCTCTGTCTCCTTTCCATCTGTGCCTCCGCAAAGCGGCAGTTAACTTGCCTTCAGAGCATGCCTTCTCGGCCTTTCTCTCTCTTTTTTAATTTTGTGGTACTGAGAATGGAACCCAGGGGCAGGCTACCTCTGAGCGACACCCACAGCCCTATTTTACTTTTTATTTTGAGACAGAGTCTTGCTAAGTTTCTGAGACTGGCCCCAGCAACCTGCGATCCTCCTGCCTCAGCCTCCCAAGTACTGTGATTACAGGCATGCACCACCATGCTGAGCTCAGACTGATCTTTCTAAAAAGCAAATCTGGCCAGGTCGCCACCCTTCTCAAAGCCCTGCTGTGACTGTATCTCAAGACTGAGTCCAATGAGAAGCTCAGCGGACAGCACCTCCTCACCCCCACCCAGCAGACTCTGATGGGCTTACAAGTGATTTTCGTCTCCCTCTGCCCAGCAGCATGGAACTTACTGGATTCCCCAGCTCTGTTCCTTGGTTCTTACCTGGGAAACTCATCTTCCTGAAATCTTTATTGATTGCTCAAGGTAGGAAGAACTAATCTTCTCTGCGTGCCCCCACCAGAAACCCAACACGCTTCCTTCACTAGGTGCTGTGGGGCCCTGGCCACGCCTCCTTGGTATTCCCCTGTACACCAAAGGCTGCTTACTCCGAACACCTGTGGACCCACGAGGAGGGCTTTATAGCTGCCTGCTGGAGAATTACAGTTTGGCGCAGGCGGGGGCCAAACTGTAAATACTGAGGAGCTAAAGGCCCTCGAGGCAGCCTGCCAACAATAATGAAGAGGGATTTGATGGATAAATATCCCAGCTTCGTGGCCCCTGGTGGAGGGAATGGTGAGGCACATTTTATGGTTTCTCCCAGAATTGGGAAGAATGAATCCCAGCTGCCTATAGTAGTAACGAGCTTAAAATGGACCTTTGGAAGCCGGGTATGGTGGTACATGCCTGTCATCCCAGTACTTGGGAGGCTGAGACAGGAGGATTGCAGGTTTGAGGACAGCCTCAGCAAGTAGACTCTCATCAACCTAGCGAGATCCTGTTTCAAAATAAAAATAAAATAGGGCCGGGGGTGTAGCTTGGAGGTAGAATGTCTCTGGGTTCAATCCCCAGTACCACACACACACACACAAAAATTGCAGGAGTCCTGCATCAGATTGGGGCCACCATTTATTCACTGACAACTTGGTATTAGTGAGTAAACTCTTCTCACTTTGATGATTGTCTCAGTCAACATTCCCACTGCTATATCCAAGACAACTAACCACACAAGTTAGAGGAAGGAAGATTTATTTACTTACAGTTTTTTGGAGATTTAGAGATTCAGTCCATGTGAGGCCAAGACTATGGAGCTCAGAACATGGTGGCAGGAAGCAGAGAGAGGGAGAGAGAGAGAGAGGTTCCGCTCTAATCTTGGAGGCCGGAAGCAAGGAGATTCAAAGACATGAGCACAGTCCTTAAGGCCACACCCCCAGGGACCCACTTTCTCCAGCCACACCCTACCTGCCTAGGTTCCCACCCAGTAAATCCATCACAATGGATTTATCCACTGATGAGGTTACAACCCTTGTAGCTTAATTATATCAACTCTGAACGTTAATACCTGAGCTCCTCAGGGGGCACTCTATATCTAACCACAACAATGATCAAGCCAGGTTTAAAGTGAATAGAAGACAGTTTTGGTTCCTGAGAACGTTGTGCTTGAAATAAAAGTTTCCCCCTTATGGGAAAATAGACTTGGATATTCTGGATGTTGTGAAGATGGAGAATGTGGAGGCAAGAACTTGAGTCCAGAGGTTCTAGAATCTGTTCTTTCTCTCACTGAATCTGGGACCTTGGTAGGTGGTTGATATTTCTGAGCTTCAGTGTGTCCGTTTGAAAAATAATACTCAATAACTGTAATAAACACTTGGGAGGCTGGGTGGTGTAGAGTACCCCTGGGTTCAATGCCCAGTATTTTGATAAAGCCTGGCATGGTGGCGCACACCTGTAATCACAGTATTTGAGAGGCTGATACAGGAAGATCACAGGTTGGAGGACAGCCTCAGCAAGTAGCAAGATTCTTAGCAACATAGCAAGACCCTGTTTCAAAACAAAAAAAATTTAAATAGGCCTGGGGGTGTAGCTCAGAGGTAGAATGCCCCTAGGTTCAATCCCCAGTACCACACACACATAACGGGAAAAAAAAAAGCCTGAGCAACACATAACTGAAACTTGAACCCACAACCCCCCGAGTGGTCCATTTGTTACAATCAGTGAATCTACATTGACACACCATTTCAAAGACCATAGTTTCCATTAGGGTTCACTCTTGGTATGGTGCATTCTATCAATGTGGAAAAATATATAATAACTTGTATCCACCATTACAGTATCATACAGAATACTTTCACTGCTCTAAAAATCCACTGTACTCCTCATATTCATCCTTCCTTTCTCCCAGCCCCTGGAAATCACTGATCTTTTTACTGTCTCCATAGTTTCTCCTTTTTCAGAATGTCATAGAGTTGAGCCAGGCATGGTGGCACACACCTGGAATGCCAGTACTTGGGAGGTTGAGACAGGGGGATCACAGGTTTGAGGACAGCCTCAGCAACTTAAGGAGACTCTCAGCAGCCTAGTGAGACCCTGTTTCAAAATAAAAAAAATAAAGAAAGGACTGGGGTGTATCTCAGAGGTAGAATGCCCCTAGGTTCAATCCCCAGTACTGAATGGAAAAGAAATGTGATAGGGTTGGAAACACAGTTTGTAGCCTTTTCAGATTGACTTCTTTCACTTAGTAATATGCATTGAAATTTCTTTCACGTCTTTTCACAGCTTGATCGCTCATTTCCTTTTAGTTTTGCAAATATTTATCAAGTGCTAGATCTGACACTGACAGCCACTATTTTGGGTGACTGGATGCATGAGTAGGTGATGGTGCTATTCTAGGCCCTGAAGATACAGCAGTGAATAAAACATTCTCTTTTTTATCAGTTCATTATTTTTTATGTTTTGAATGTATTTTAACTGATACATAAAGACATAAAAATTATACATATTAATGGGTTGCCATGTGCGGTTTTGATTCCTGAATACATTGTGCAGTGTTTCAATCAGGTTAAACATTTATCTTCTCCAACATTTATCTTGTCTTTATGGTGAAAACTTTTTAAATTATGTGTGTGTGTGTGTGTGTGTGTGTGTGTGTGTGTGTTACTGGGAATGGAGGCCAAGGGCTTTCTATCTCTGATCTACACCCCCAACCCTATTTTATATTTTTTATTTGAAATAGGATCTCAGCTGGATGTGGTGGCACACGCCTGTAATTCCAGTACTTGAGAGACTGAGACAGGAGGATAGAAGGTTGGAGGATAACCTCAGCAATATAGCCAGACTCTCAGCAAACTAGTGAGACCCTGTAACAGGGTTTTAGTACCCTGCTTATTTCACTTAACATAATGTTCCATTTATGATGTTGCAAATGACTGGATTTTGTTCTTTTTATGGATAAATAGTATTCTGTTGTGTGTATGTACAACACTTTCTTTATCCATTCATCAGTTGATGGACATTTAAGTTGCTTCCACTTCTTGGTTACTGTGAATAGTACTTCAGTGAACATGGGGATGAAGATGTCTCTTCAACACACTAATTTCATTTTCTTTGAATATTTACCCCGTAGTAGGATTGCTTGGTCATATGGTAGTTTGATTTTTCATTTTCTGGGGACCCTCCATACTGTTCTCCAATGGCTATACTAATTTACATTTCCCCAACAGTGTGCAAGAGTCCCTTTTCTCCACACTCTTGCCAGAACTTGTTATCTTTAATCTTTTGAATCATAGCCATTCTTACTGGGGTAAGGTGATATCCCATTGTGGTTTTGATATGCATTTTTGTGATGATTAATGATATTGAGCATTTTTCAGATACCTGTTGGTGATTTGTATGTATTAGTGTGTGTGTGTGTGTGTGTGTGTGTGTGTGTGTGTGTGCGTGAGTGTGGGCGGGGTACTGGGGATGGAACCCAGAGGCCTTCTACCTCCAGGCTACACCCTCAGACCTATTCTAGATTTTACTTGGAAACAGGATCTCCCTAAGTTGCTGAGGGTCTTGCTAAGTAGCTGAGGCTGGCTTCAAACCTGCGATCCTCCTGTCTCAGCCTCCCAAGTACTAGAATTACAAGCATGTGCCACAATGCCCGGCTTGTATGTATTCTTTTGAGAACTATCTATTCGGATCCTTTTCCCATTTTAAAATTGAGCTATTTCTTACTGAGTTGAGTTCCTTCTAGGCTTTGGATATTAACCCCTTGGCAGATGTATAGTTTGCAAATATTTTTCCCATTCTGTAGGTTGTCTTTTTACTTTGTTAACTGTTTCCTTTGCTGTTCAGAAGCTTTTTTGATTTAATAAAATTCCATTTGTGTATTTTTGCTCTTGTTTCTTGTGATTTTATGGTCTTAACAACAACAACAACATCCTTGCCTATTCCAGATTTCTGAAGTCCTTGATATTTGTTGTCACACAATGACATCTTCACATAGAAGAATTAGGTATTTAGTCCAGTTTTCATAATCTGGCTTTGTTTGTGCCAGTCCTTTCAGAAATTTAAGTGGGTTGTTTATTATGTTCTTTGATTATGTGGTCACTGCCACTATTTCAGCACTACATGGTACCATAAGATAAGGTCTGCTGTGCGCCCACAGTTAATGTTTTGTTACTGTTTCAATAATAGAGGGTACCCCAAGCCAAAGTTCTTTGCAAATCTCCAATTGGTATATTATTCTGGGTGGCCTGGAGGAGTACCTAAAAAGGGCAGTTGACCACTCACTGGTTGATTGATAGTACTGTGGGGTCCAACTATCATTACTGATTTTCTGCCTGCTAGATCTGCTCATTTCTTATAGAAGGATGTTGAAGTCTCCAACTATAATAGTGATTCATCTATTTCTTCTTGCAGTTCTATCATTATATCATGATATAAATTCCTGGCCTCAGACTGTTGAGAGTGCATAGGGTAATAGGGACCTTTAAACAAATCAAAACAGTACTAGGTAATGGGCTACAAAAGAAGTGTCTTTGTTTTTGTTCCCCAAACAGGCTCTGCAACAAGAAATTGAATGCAAATGCATAGTTTCTTTGAGAAGTGATCCCAAGAAAGATTGGTAGAATAGAAAAGATGAGGGAATTGAGACAAGGTAAAAAAGAACATGTAACATGTTTTCTTTTTTTTTTTTTTTTTTGGTACTGGGGGATTGGACCCAGAGGCATTCTACCTCTCAGCTACACCCTCAGTCCTTCTTGTTTTTTGTTTTTTGTTTTCTTTTTGAAACATGGTCTCACTAAGTTGCTGAGGCTGTCCTTGAACCTGTGATACTCTTGTCTCAGCTTCCCAAGTACTGGGATTACAGCCGTGCACCACCACACTGGACTTGACTCTGACATTTCTATCATACTTGGCTTCGGCACCAATTTGCACGGATTAATGACACATGGGATGAGGAACACACACACCCGTAATGAAACTCAAGGAGAAATGTAGCCAGCAAATGGCTAGTAGAAACTTTTTTTTAAAGAACGAAACAAAGATATCCACTGAGAGTCATTGGATGAGAGGAGGAGACTGTTTTTAATTCTTTCAAAGCTTGTCCAGCTGAAAGAGATCTGCTTTAGTATAATTCCCTGACCCACTTTTTTTCCTGATAGCCAAGATACCCAGATATGAGAGAGTCTTTCTGTAGAAGGCTTTTATTCTATTAGACTCTGCTTTTATTTTATAGCAATTGATATTTCCAAGGGCATCTCCTTCTTTGCTTCATTTTTACATCCCAGCTTCTCTTTCCTTCCATAAAACCGAAGGCTTTCTACCTCCAAGTTAATACCACAATGCACCAGAATGCATGATAATGTGCAGTCTAATTTCCTTGAGGTCATGTTCACATTCAGTTATTTCATACATATTGAGAATAATTCAATATGTATAATCTCTCCTTTGAATTTTAAGCTGTGAGTTTGGTCTGCTCTAAGATAAATTAGACATTATTCCTAAGGCTCAGCATGCTCTGGTGAACTACCCAAAGGCCCTGGGGTTTCAAACAAATGTCTTTCTTTTTCTCCTTTCAGGAAACTAAGCTGGGTCTCTAAGTATGTCCCTTGCTATTGTGATTTCTTATTATTTCCTTTTATCCCTGGAAGAAATCTCACTGTTCAGCATGATCCGACACCTCAGTCATTTGGCTGAGGGATGTTTGCTTAAATAACAGCCCTTCCCAGATGGCTGATACTAGCTTCAGGTCAAGACATAATGAAACCGAAGAGTGATCAGTGTTCAGAAATCACTGGAGTGTTGCTGGGTACATAAGCATAATGCGATTTATGAAATCCTCTGATTCATGGCAAATCTGAGAAGGGGAATTTGGAGGAGGCTATATTTTTATGTGCTTGCTTTAGGAGTTATTGGGAACATCAGCTTCTGGCTACTGAGGATAAAGGGCCTCTGAAAAATTAAAAAGGGGAGGTGTCTATGTGTGCATTTTTGCATGTGAATAATTAGATGTCATACAAGACAATCATAACAAATGTCCTGTTTCCAATAACCATTCCATGGAATAATGTCAAAGAACATAGAACTTACCACCTATTATCAAACCTATGGTCTGGGAAATTATAAGCATCTTAAAGGACCTGGCAAGAAACTAAACTTGAAAGCCAGGCATGGTGGTACACACATGTAATCGCAGTACTTGGGAGGCTGAGAAAGGAGGATCGCAGGTTCAATACCAGCCTCAGCAACTCAGAGAGACCCTCAGACACTCAGCAAGACCCTGTTTCAAAATAAAATTAAATTAAATGGGGTTGAGTGTAGCCCAGAGATGGAATGCCCCTGGGTTCAATCCCCAGTATCCAAAATAAAATAAAATAATGACAATCACAAGGATCTTTGTATTTCTCAACTCTGTGATGAGTTCCCAGAAACAATCAGTGACAGATACCAGGCTTTACTGATCTTAGAGACCCCATATCTGAAAACTATTTCTCATAAGTTCCCTTCCTTCCTGATAGTATAATCAAGAGTTAATAAAACATTTATTCTCTCCCACTAAATCTCAAAGAGATTTCCTTTAAAAGAAACCTGAAGTCAGGCATGGTGGTGCATGCCTGTAATACCAGTACTTGGAAGGCTAAGACTGGAGGAACACAAGTTCGTGGACAGCCTCAGCAACTTAGTGAGTCTCTCAGCAACCTAGAGAGACCTTGTTTCAAAACCAAAAATAAAAAAGGTTGGGGATGTAGCTAGGAGGTAGAATGCCTCTGGGTTCAATCCCTAAAACCACAAAAAGAGGGAAAGAAAGAAAGAAAGAAAGAAAGAAAGAAAGAAAGAAAGAAAAAGGAAAAGAGAGAGAAAGGAAGGAGTAAGCCAGGCATGGTGGCCCATGCTTGTAATCCCAGTACTTGGGAGGCTGAGATAGAAGGATCACAGGTTCGAGGCCAGCCTCAGCAACATAGCAAGGACCTCAGCAACCTAGCAAGACCCTGTTTCAAAATAAAATAGGACTAGAGGTGTGACTCAGAGGCAGAACAGCCCTGGATTCAACACTCAGTACCAAAAAGAAAAGAAAGAGAGAGGGGGTGAGAGGGAAACTTGATAAGCCAGGTGTAGTGCTGCACAGTCTATAATTTCAGTACTTGGGAGGCTGAGATAGGAGGATTGAAGGTTAAAGGTCAGCCTCAGCAACTTACCAAGACCCTCAGCAGCTTAGTGAGACCATTTCAAAACAAAAAATAAAATAAGGCTGGGGGTATAGCTCAGAGGTAGAACACCCCTGGGTTCAATCCCCAGTAC
>PVJS01049773.1:0-14555 GCA_004027185.1 Glis glis | reverse complement strand
CTCACGAAGTTGCAGAGGGTCTCACTAAGTAGAGAGAGAGAGACAGGGAGAGAGAGAGAGAGAGAGAGAGAGAGAGAGAGAGAGAGAGACAGGGAGAGAGAGAGAGCTGAGGCTGGCAGCGAACCCGGATCCTCCAGTCTCCGCTTCCCAAAGTACTGGGATTACAAGCGTGCACCACCACGCCCGGCTCAGTCTCAGCAATTTTTTGAGGCCCTCTGCAACTTAGTGAGACCCTGTTTCAAATTAAAAAATAAAAATAGGGCAGGGGGGTGTAGCTCAGAGGTAGAATGCCCCAGTATCACACACACAAAAAAACAAACAAAAAAACATTAAACCAGGTAAGGTGGCGCATACCTGTAATCCCAGTACTTGGGAAGCTGAGACAGAATGATCATAGGTTTAAGGCCAGTCTCAGTAATTTAGCACAACCCTGAGCAATTTAGCAAGACCCTGTTTCAAAATAAAAAGTAAAAAGGGCCAGCCAGGAATAGTGATACAATCCTGTAACCCCAGTACTTTGGAGGCTGAGCTAGGAGGATCGCAGGTTCGAGACCACTTAGAGAGACTCTCAGCAACCTAGCAAGACTCTGTTTCAAAATAAAAACTAAAAAGGCTGGGGGTGTAGCACAGATGTAAAATGCCCCTGGGTTCAATCTCCAGTACCAACAACAACAAAAACGAAACAAAACAAAAACATTAATCCAGGCACAGGCACAGGCACAGTGGCACACACCTGTAATACCAGTACTTGGGAGGCTGAGACAGGAGGATCTCAGGTTCAAGGGCAGCCTCAGCAATTTAGCAAGATCCTATTTCAAAATAAAAAATAAAGCCAGGTGTGGTGGCTTGGGAGGCTGAGATAGGAGGATCTCAGGCTCAAGGGCAGCCTCAGCAATTTAGCAAGATCCTGTTTCAAAATAAAAAGTAAGCCGGGCGTGGTGGTACACACCTGTGATCCCAGTACTTGGGAGGCTGAGACAGGAGGATCTGGGTTCGCGGCCAGCCTCAGCTACTTAGTGAGACCCTCTGTAACTTAGTGAGACCCTGTTTCAAAATAAGGAATAAAAAATAGGGCTGGGGGGGTGTAGCTCGGAGATAGAATGCTCCTGGGTTCAATCCCCAGTACCGCCAAAATATAAAAATAAAAATAAAAATAAAAAATAAAAAATAAAAGCTGGGTGTGGGGGCACACACCTGTAATCCCAGTACTTGGGAGGCTGAGACAGGAGGATGGAAGGTTCAAAGCCAGCCTCAGCAACTTAGTGAGGCTTTCAGAATTTAGCAAGACCCGGTTTCCAAATAAGAAATAAAAAGGGCTGGGGGTGTAGCTCAAAGGTAGAATGCCTCTGGGTTCAGTCCCCAGCACCACTAAAACATAAAAAGCCAGGTGTTGTGGCACAAGCTTGTAATCCCAGTACTTGGGAGGCTGAGACAGGATGATTGCAGGTTCAAGGCCAGCCTCAGCAACTTAGTAAGGCCCTCTGCAACTTAAGTGAGACCCTGTTTCAAAATAAAAAATAAACTAGAGCTGAGGTGTAGCTCAGAGGTAGAATGTTCCTGGGTTCAATCCCAAGTACCACATTAATTAAAAAATAGAAGCCGGGCATGGTGGCACATGCTTGTAATCCCAGTATTTGGGAGGCTGAGACAGGAGAATTGCAGGTTTGAGGACAGCCTCAGCAAGTAGTGAGATTCTCATCAACCCTGTGAGATCCTGTTTCAAAATAAAAATAAAAAATAGGGCTGGAGTGTAGCTCAGCACTAGAATGCCCCTGGGCTCAATCCACAGTACCACAATAAATAAATAAATAAATAAATAAATAAATAGGGTTGGGGGTGTAGTGTGGAGGTAGAACACCCCTGGGTTCAATCCCCAGTAACACACACATGCTCTCGCACATGCACGTGCGCGCGTGCACACACACACACACACACACACACACACACACTTATTCACGGGAACTGATTAAACAATCCTCCAAAGGCTAAAGTCAAGGAATGCTAGTTTGTTTTTCAAGCCTCCAATGAAGGTTGGAATCAGTAGTTTTCAAAACTCCATTCCTGCCCGGAGGTGCTCATCTTAGAAGAGTCACCTCCCAGAACTCTGAAAGTTCCCAAACTGCGATGTGAATCTTTTGATTTTAAGGCAAGGATTCTAGAATTCCAAGGCCATAAAGTTCCAGGCTCCATGCTCAGAGCTTCAAGTGTATTTCCAGAAAATTAACATCTGGGGTCCGGAGAGGTGGACTCACCTGCCTGAGGTCGCACAGCCAGTCTGAGAGATTTGGACGCCAGGCCTGACTGATGCAGAACACCGAAGGCTCCCTTTGCATCGAAGAGCCTGTGATCCTGGGGCAAAAAGTCTAGATTTTGAGACACTGAGCTTGAAAACAATAGCGTGCACTTCCAGGGTTCTTACTTTACGGCTCAGCCAGCGTTCCTGAAGTTCTGTGAGGTCCGCACAGGTACTAGCAGCTTCCCAGCTGTATGCTCCGCAGGAGCAAAGCGGGGCTTCCAGAGAAGGGGCTGGGGGTGGGGGCGCCAAGAGTTAGGGGAGAGGAGAGTTGACCCCAGGCTGGCCCTCTAACCACTGAGTTGCGCTGAGTCTGCACCCCCAGAGTCAGCCAGTGTTAACATTCTGCGATTCCAAATCAAAGACGAGAAACCCTGGCCTCTGGGAGATTTCCTGAGGCCACAAAGGATTTGGTCAAACGCATACAGGGATTTTTCCAGCTTTAGATATGATTTAATTCCAAGTCCCTGCCCGCTCCGAGTCACGGAGAGGTGCGGCGAGTGGGGGCGGCAGGAACCCCCCCATCCTCGGTCCAGGAGTCCCCACTTCATCCCGCTGCCCCCCCCCGTGACGTCCCCTTGGCGGGTCCTCGCCCCGCGCCCCCGATTCCAGACACCGCCAGCGTGCGGGACTGGAGCTCGGGGGGCGAGGGGCTGAGCGGGGGGCGGGCGGAGGGAGGAACAATGGCCCCCTCCCCTCCGCGGCCGGCGGGAGGGTGGGGTCTCCCCGCCCCGCCTCCCCGCTCCTCCCCCGACAAGGCGATGAGGTAATCGCGCCGCCGAGAGGCACGCGCAGCCGGTGCCCAGCCCGGTCGGTCCCCGCGCCCCTGCCCCGCCGGCCGCCGCCCCCTGCACGGTCGGGTCCCGGCCGCCCGGCCGCACCATGACGGAGCGGTGTAGCCTGTGGAGCGCCCTGTCCGCCGCCGCCTGCTGCTTCTACCGCGGCTCCTTCGTACAGGTGCAGGTGAGGGGGCGGCTCGGCCCCTGCCAGGCGCCCGGGCTGGGACCCCCGGCTGCTCCGCCCGGGCTGAGAGCCGGAGCCGCAGCCCCGCGCAGCCGGGCAGGTCGGACCCGACAGGGGCGACGGGCAGAGGGAGGGGGCGGGGTCGCCCCAGGCTCACCTCGGGGCACCCAGGCGCTCCGCGGGGTCGGGGTCCAGCCGGCCACTCGGGGACTCTGGGCTGCGGGGGACGCCGGTCCGGTCCTGCCTCCCCCGCAGGAAGAGCAGAGCTGGGGCAGGTTTACCAGGAGTTGGGGTCCCCCGCGTCCTGCCGGTCCTCCAGCCAGCACTCTGGCCCCTGCGGCTGACCCGGGCAGCCTGGCTCCCCATTGTACAGGGGGCGCTGGGCTAGGGTCTGGAGGCTGAGTGAGGGGCAGAAAGCTGGGGGCGTACTGCGGGTGCCATGGCTGGGGACAGAGCACCTGCCACCCCCTGCCTTCGAGGTGGACTCGGGCAAGCTTGGGGTGCGGGTCTCCCAGCCCAGCTGGCCGGGCAGTGCAGGACCGTGCTGTGGCGGAGAGAGGGTTAAACGGAAGGGGGTGGAGGGGAGGACCTGGACCCCGCCTCTCTGCGGAGCATCATCTGGGATGGCTTTGCTTGTGGTTGGGATACCTAAGAGAGCTGGACCGGGTTGCTGGGCGCGGGCTGGTGGAAAGGGGTTAAGACCCTGACCGGGGGTCTCCACGCTCCTGCCTCTCGGGCCCCCTGGGAGACGCCGGGCGCGTCACCTCTGCGCTCCCGCAGGCTCACACACACGCTCAGAGCCCGCCTGAATGACGGCCCCGCCGGCAGCGGAGCGCAGCATCCCGGCACTGGCCAATCAGGCGCGCGCAGGCCGGGAGGCGGTGAGATCATCTCTGGCCAATCGCAGGGCGCCGGGCTCAGGGATGCTGCATTCGCACCCCAACCCCCCTAACTCTTGGGAGCTGGGGACCCCCAGGTCGAGGGTGAGGAGGAGGGCACAGAGACCCTCGTGCTCCCCACCCTCAGTGTGTGGAACCAAGTTGGTCCCCCTGCCCAACTCTCTCTTACCATTGATTAGGGCTGGAAAAGAGGAGCCCAGTCTCCCAGCGCCCTTTTACAGATGAGGCTGCCCGGGCCCAGAGAGGGAAGTGACTGGCTCAAGGTCACGCAGTGGCAGAGTCTTGGGGCCAGGTTCTTTAGCACAGGCCCCTTCTTTGCCCCATGTCCCTCTAGCTCCAGCAGGGAAGTGGGGGAACTTTCAAGCGTATGCTCTTTGCCAAGAAGGACCCCAGAAGGCCCTTTCCCACGTACCTCCCACCTCCCCCTCCCCAGGGTTTGGGGCGGTGTGAGAAGGGAAACCTGGGCTGGTGGGAGAACTTCTGAGCAAAAGGGAGGGAGGCCAGGGACTCCGAGGAACAGGCGACCCCTGGGGAAGTGGGGTATCTGAAATGTCAGCTCAGCCTCAGGCCTCTCTCCCCTTCTGGGGTATCGACTTCTACCATGGGCAGAGATGTACAGAATTCCCGTCCCCAGCCCCTGCCTTTCCCCTGAGCACCCCTGCAAACCACTCACCCCCGCCCATCTGTCCCCAGAGCCCTTCAGGCTCCTCCAGGCCCAATTTTTCACAGGCCCATGACCAAACTCTCCTGGCCCAGCCTTACCCACCTCAAAGAGTGCCCTGCCATTCTCCCAGGACCTTCAGTTGGTCTCCTCTCTCACCCCTCGGCCTCTTCCCCACACCCCATCTCTGATCATCGAAACACCTCTTCCCCTGCTCCCGATCCTCAGGCCACACCCCACCCTGCCATTGCCTGGAAAGCACTAGACCAATCTGCACAAGTGGATCGAACCTGCCCCAACACTTACCCACTCTCTGTGGCTCTGCTGTGGCCGCTGGGTGACCCCCAGCTCCCCAGCTCTCCTCGCAGCCCTGCCACACCTGCCCTGGCCACACACAGCCCCTTTAAAGTTTCTCACCCATCGCCCCCCACCCCCAGCTCGTGGCTCTACCCCCAGGGCCCCGACTTTGCCACCCTCCTACAGGCTCTTCCCTGCCCCCGCCCCATGCTTCTGGCTCCTCCAGTCCCCTTTGGGCCTCAGTGAAAACATCCCCTTCTCAGGGAAGGGACCCCTGACTCTGCCCCTGACTTGGTAGTGATGGGGGGGGCTCTCTGTGCATCTCTGAACATTCAAAAACCCTGGGCTTGATTGTCAGTATCTGTATGGCTTCTGCAGGGCAGAGGACTGTTCCGTCATCTTGGGGTCTGAGCCCCCTGGCACAGGGCCAGAGGGGGCTGAGTCAGTGTTGAATGAGTGGCATCCGTGGTTCTAGGGCTCTCTGGAGCTGGGGACCAGGGAGCAGTGTAGAGGAGAGTAGACCCAGGCAGAGAGGGAGCAGAGGGGCAGAGAGAGGATCTGAGAGCTGAGGTCTCAGGAGGTGGGGAGTGGACTGCAGGACTCTGGGGAGCAGGGGGTCCTGGGAGAGACTCACCTATACTGCCTCCCTCTTGTGTCCCCTCCTGGCTGGCTCTGGAATCTATCTGTCTTGGAGCAGCCATTTTTAGGGACTGGAGTTGCGGGAAGGGAGAGGAAGAAAGGTCCCATGTCCCCACAGTGACAAGGATGTCTCTGCAGCTGTAGCACACTCCTTTCATCCCAGCTGTGAGGTTCTGTCATTGCACCCATTTTACTGAGGAAGAAGTTGAGGCCCATATAACTCATGTGGCACAGGATGGGACTGGGCTTCATAATGGGGGAGCACCTGACAGTGAGGGCCCCCTTCCACTGATCTTAGGACCCTGGGTCGGATCACCTCTAACCTCTGGCCACAGTAACCCGGAAACCAGGAATGTTCCCCTGGGGCAGGTGGAAGGGCGGAGTTCTGGGCACTCTCTCTCTCCCGGAAGTGGCTCTAGACTTTCCCAGCGGTGCTGCAGTTTCTGCATCTCTGCTCGGGGTTGTAAGTGGGGAGGAACCTTGGGAATCCTAAAGGGCAATGAAGATGTCTGCGCGAAGCCGGGTGCGGTGGTACACATCTGTAATTCCAGTACTTGGGAGGAGACAGGAGGATCGCAGGTTTGAGAACAGCCTCAGCAACTTAACAAAACCCTGGTTTTACGTAAAAAGTAAAATAGGTTTGGGAGTGTAGCTTGGAGGTAGAATGCTCCTGTGTTCAACCCCCAGTACCAAAAAGAAAAATCCACATGGGGTCCTCTGTCCCTGCTTATGGCTGCCTTCCCCACCCCAACACTGTACAATCCACCATCCCAGAATGTATCCTGGTCCATCCGGCTGTTTTTGTCCACACCTTTGCCTGTGGTGCCTGCCACCTCACCTCCCAGATTCCCGTGTAGAAATCCTCCCTCCCCTCCCTTCAAGATCGGCGTGGTGTCCCTGGTGCACCATGAGTGTTTCTGTATCGCCATCTCCTCCAGAAAGCCTTCCCAGACCTTCACCTACCTCACGCACCCTCCTCCCCTAGAAAGCGCACCGGCTCTTTGCCGCTGTCCAGCGCCGTGGTGCTGACTGCCATCTGCTCAGACGCTGCTTTGGCCTCGCCTCAGCCTGGGGGCTTCCGCGGGGACAGAGCTTGGTTTATTTATCACCACCTCTGTCCCTGGCACATAGTACAGGGCCTGGAATTCAGTAGGAATGGTTTAGTGGAATAAATTGAGGGGTTTTTTTGGCGTGGCATAGTGGAATGAATTGAGATTTCTTTGCATGGTTTAGAGGAATGAATTGAGATTTCTTTACTCCAGCTGGGATAGTGATTCATGGGTAAGGGTCCAAACTGAGTGGCCCAACAGGACCTTCCTGGTACCTGTGCCTTAGTGTTCCAGGATTGAAGGAATTCACCTGGGGAAGGGCGAGGCTGGGAGGGAGAAAGGAAGGGGGCTTCGACTTGGATGCCAACTTTTGCTGTCTCCCATCCAGTTTTCCAAGGAGAAGTACATCCTGGACTCATCACCAGAGAAACTGCACAAGGAGTTGGAGGAAGAGCTCAAACTCAGTAGCACAGACCTCCGCAGCCATGCCTGGTACCACGGCCGTATCCCCCGTGAGGTGAGCCCCTGGCCTGGGACATCGGCCCTGGGTCCTTCCTCCTGCGCCTTGGTCAGCCCCAGATTCAGCTTGGGCTTCCAGAGAGGCTCTGACCTGTTGCTTGTCAGGTTCAATCTGAGCAGACTGAGACAAGGTCTAGCTCTGCCATTTACTGACTGTGTGATTTTTTTGTGTGTGTGGTACTGGAGATTGAACCCAGGGGCATTCTACCTTCAAGCTCCCCCTCAGCCCGATTTTATTTCTTATTTTGAAACAGGGTCTCTCTAGGTTGATGAGAGTCTCACTACTTACTGAGGCTGTTCTCGAACCTGCGATCCTCCTGTGTCAGCCTTCCAAGTACTGGGATTATAGGCGTGAGCCACAACTCCCAGCCTGTGTGATGTTGAAAGAGTGGCTTCACCTCTCTGAGCCTCAGTGTCCCCATCTGTAAAATGGAAGACAATAATAGTACCTTACCTCAAAGAGTTGTTGTGAAAATAAATAATGCCGGACACCAGGGAGCTCAATGAATTTGGCTTTGTTGTTCTTGTTATTACTTTTGTTGTTATTGGCCTCTGTAGCAACCTCTTGTGTGTTTGGTTAGTAATTATAGTGAATATCATTGGGCTGCTCAGTTTGGGTCAAGTTGAGTTTCTAGACTGATTTTTTTGCATGGTACTGGGTATTGAATGCCAAAGGGCATTCTTCCTCTCAGCTATGCCCCAGCGCCATTTTTATTCATTCATTCATTCATTCATTCATTCATCCATCCATCCATCCTAGGGATTGAACTCATGGGCATTCTGCCTCCTACCTACACCCCCAGTCCTGTTTAATTTTATTTATTTATTTATTTATTTATTTATTGCAGTACTAGGGATTGAACCCAGAGGCATTCTACCTCTGGGCTACACCCCCAGCCCTATTTTTTATTCTTTATTTTGAAACAGGGTCTCACTAAGTTGCAGAGGGTCTCACTAAGTAGCTGAGGCTGGCTGCGAACCTTAGATCCTCCTGTCTCAGCCTCCCAAGTACTGGGATTATAGGCATGCACCACCACACCTGGCCTGGGCTGTGATTTTTTCTAAACCATAAACCTGTTCCTTCTTTTACCCCCACTATAAATCTTGGCAAGCGCTAACTCTGCCCGCCCATGCAGCAAGGATGCAGAGATGGAAGAGGTGGAGAGGTGCTGGCTTCCCTGGAGGGCTGGTGGTGCTGGGTGGGGGCTGACGTGCAGAGGCCCAGAGTGGAGCCCAGATCCTGAGTGTTAGGAGGGACCAGGACCTGTAAGTTACTCTCCCCACAGGAACCCTGAGAAGGAGTGGGCATGAGACTTGAGTCTCAGATCAAGGCGACCCCCAGCACCTCCAGACCCCGAGTCTCTGACTCCCAATCCTGGGTGCCACGTCCTCCCATTCCTGAGTCTCTGTGGTCCCCACCCAGGGGCTGTGGTGCTCCATCTGCAACGGGGTCACTGTGCCCCTGATCGCACGTTTCAGATGTCTCCGTTCGCTGGCTCTTTTGTCCCCTGGGTCTCGGTGTCCCCCCATCCCGAGTCATTGTGTCCCCCCAGACCCCTGACTCCGGCCCTCTTCTATCCTCGCCACCCTTCAGCCTAACTGTGCCCCCGCAGGTCTCGGAGACCCTGGTGCAGCGCAACGGCGACTTCCTCATCAGGGACTCGCTCACCAGCCTGGGCGACTACGTGCTCACTTGCCGCTGGCGCAACCAGGCCCTGCACTTCAAGATCAACAAGGTGGTGGTGAAGGCGGGCGAGAGCTACACGCACATCCAGTACCTGTTTGAGCAGGAGAGCTTCGACCACGTGCCCGCTCTGGTGCGCTACCACGTGGGCAGCCGCAAGGCTGTGTCGGAGCAGAGCGGGGCCATCATCTACTGCCCTGTCAACCGCACCTTCCCGCTGCGCTACCTGGAGGCCAGCTACGGCCTGAGCCAGGCCAGCGGCAAGGCCGCCAGCCCCGCCAGCCCCTCGGGCACCAAGGGCAGCCACATGAAGCGGCGCAGTGTCACCATGACCGACGGACTCACCGCAGACAAGGTCACCCGCAGCGAGGGCTGTCCCACCAGGTCAGCTGAGACCCCATGCTGGGCTCATTCTGCCAGGTTGTCAAACAGGGGTGTTGGTAATGAGTGCTGGTGGGAAGGAGGAGGCCCAGCAACACCCAGCTGGGTGAAATCATTCCCCTGGAGTCCCCGTGTGCTGGGGGAGGGATCAGGAGGAAGTTTGGCCATCCCATGGGGAGACTTGAAACACAGGGCTCACAGGGAGGCAGACCCCGCCTGCACCCCAGCTCTGCCCCTTGCTGGCCAGGTGCCCTTGACTCTGCCCCTCCTCCTCTCTCACTTCTGTGCATTCACCTCTAGAGAGCTGGTGCTCCAGCAGCCTTCCCTAGCCAAGGGGGAGACCTGGGTGCTGGCCTGACCCTGAGGGGCCAGTGAGGCCAGCATAGCACCAGAACACAGGGCTTTTCAGCGTGAGACCCCTGCCCAGGGTAGAATGTTCTCATCAAACGCCAGGTGTGGTGGCGCACGCTTGTAATCTCAGTACTTGGGAGGCTGAGACAGGAGGATCTGGGTTCGCGGCCAGCCTCAGCTACTTAGTGAGGCCCTCTGCAACTTAGTGAGACCCTGTTTCAAAATAAAGAATAAAAAATAGGGCTGGGGGTGTAGCCCGGAGGTAGAATGCCCCTGGGTTCCATCCCCAGTACCACACACACACACAAAAAAAACCCCCAGAATGTTCTCATCAACATTTCAGTGATACCTGGTTGTCCTTAGGGCTGGGTAAGACCAGGTTCCAGGTCCCACCAGAAGCCACAATGGCTACTGGTTCCTGCAACCCTCCTGTGCCTGGCCTGTGCTAAGCATCGTCCCTGCCCAATCCTGTCAACTTCCACTCCCCCCAGGAAGTGGGTCTTGCCCATACCCCCATTTTATAGATGAGGAAATAGACTTAGAGGCAGAAAGTCGGAGTGGTAGGAGCAAAATTAGAACCCAAGCCAGGCATGGTGATGCATGCCTGCAATGCTAGTAGTACTTGGGAGGCTGAAACAGGAGGATCACAAGTTTGAGGCCTGCACCCAGTCACTTAGCAAGACCCTGTTTCAAAATAAAAATAAAAAATAAAAAGGGCTGGGAGTGTAGCTTAGAGGTAGCATGCCCCTGGAAACAATCCCCAGTACCATAAAAAAAAGGAAAAATTAGAACCCATGTTCAAATCTGCATACTCTGAAGTCAGTGCCCCTGATTTCTGTGGCTTCCCTGTTTACAAAGAGGACTGCTCTCCTCTGACACCAGCACTTGGCTGGACCCTTACGGCCTGTCTCCCTGGGCCTGGGTTGGGTGCTGCCAGCCAAGGGATTGATAGATGGATGCCCTGCGGGCAGCAACCACTTAGTCTGTGGTTTGGAACCAGTGAGCTCAGTGGTACCAGGATCCACAGGCCCTGTGTGCCCAAGGCATCCAGAGCAAAGTGCGGGAGCAGCCAGGAGGGGCCAGGTCGGTGGGCCTGACTCCCTCCAGTTCCCCACACTTCCTGTCAGCCCCTCTCCCCAGCCAGTTCTCCAAGGTTCTCTGAGTAAGGTTCCCAGGGAAGGAAACAGTTGTGCGGGTTGTAGACTGCACAAAGGCTTCTGGCCCCCCCACCCCAGGGACAGTGGGGGCTAAAAATCCATACTGCCCTCCACTTATCATGCTGAGGGCGCTAGTGAGAGGCACGTCTGCCCTGAGAATGGGTGCAACTGTTTAATCTGCACAAAGGTACTTGTTGGGTAGCAGGTTCTGGCCTGTATATCCTTCCCGTCCTTCTCCCAGGAACGGGAAAGACACAGGGAGCCTGAGAAGCCTCACTTAGCTGGGTGCCTCCAAGCCTTGTCCTCTTAGGCCGTCTTGGCTTTGTGAGAGAGGAATGCTGGGTAGAGATGAAGAAAGGGAGCAGGTTAGTGGGGGGACCCTGGCTAGACACCAGGCCCTGTGCTGGCTGGGGTTGGCCGGGCTCCCTGCTGCCCCTGGTGTGCGGCCCCTCCGGCCTTCAGCTTTGGTACCTGTCTATTGAGAGACTGAACTCGATTATCCCTAAACCTTTTTTCCTCTGAAGTTCAGGGGGCAGAGGTGGGGGTCCCAGAAGCGGCCTGAGGCCCTGACCTCTGGCCTCCTGCTCACAAAGATCTCTGTCCACAGCACATCGCTGCCCCACCCTCGGGACTCGATCCGCAACTGCGCCCTGAGCATGGACCAGATCCCAGACCTGCATTCGCCCCTGTCCCCCATCTCCGAGAGCCCCAGCTCCCCTGCCTACAGCACCGGTATGGCCTGCAGAGGGGAGGGCCTGGTGGGGAGGGGTCTGTCTTTGGTGACTTCTGTTACCCCTGTGCCCTGGTGCCTTTTTTTGAGAGCAATGCTTTGCAAAAATTTATTCTAAAAACCTCAATGCAGAGCTGGGCGTGGTGGCGCACTCTTGTAATCCCAGTACTTGGGAGGCTGAGACCAGAGGATCCAGGTTCGCGGCCAGCCTCAGCTACTTAGTGAGGCCCTCCGCAACTTTGTGAGACCTGGTTTCAAAATAAAGGATAAAAAATAGGGCTGGGGGTATAGCTTGGAGGTAGAATGCCCCTAGGTTCAATCCCCGGTACTGCAAAAATAAATAAATAAATAAATAAAATAAAATAAAATAAAAACCTCCATGCAGAACTATTGATGTCCACACATAAGATATATCCATGGCTTGTATATTCAGTGATAACTTGTTTTTTCCAGGACTGGGGATTGAACCTTGGAGCACTCTACCACTGAACCACATTTCCAGCCTTTCTTATTTATTTTATTTTATTTTTGTGGTTCTGGGGATTGAACCCAGGGCATTCTATTCCGAGCTACATCCCCAGCTCTTTTTATTTTTTTGTTTTTGAGACAGACTCTCACTAGGTTGCTGAGAGTCTCGCTGCATTGCTGAAGCTGTCCTCCAACCTGGGATCCTCCTGTCTCAACCTCCCAAGTACTGGGATTACAGGCATGTGCCACCATGCCCGGTTCCTTCTTATTTTTAATTTTGAGACAGGGTCTCACTGAGTTGCCCATTCTGGCCTGGAACTTGTGATCCTCCTGCCTCAGCCTTGCGCGTGGCTGGGATTACAGGTGTGTGCCACTCGGCACAATGATGCGTCGAGCCGCGTTAGGTGCCAGGTACTTTGCGTGAAGTGGAATCTTAGTGTACTCGCTAGGACCGAAGCCCGCTAGAGGTGCGGAGTGGGTCTGACCCAAGACTGTGACACGCGCTCACACGACAAGGCTCTGCCCCACTGGCCGAGCTCTACTGCCCTGCCTGGGACTTGGATGACTGAGTCTATTCCTAGCTCCAGATGGCTGCCTCCAGCCAGGCTAGTCGCGCTTTGCCCTTTTCTTGTTTTTATTTTTTTATTATTTTTAAAAAAATTTTTTTGCAGTACTGGGGATTGAACCCAGGGGCATTCTACCTCTGAGCTACACCCCCAGCCCTATTTTTTTTTATTCTTTATTTTGAAACAGGGTCTCACTAAGTTGCAGAGGGCCTCACTAAGTAGCTGAGGCTGGCCACGAACCCAGATCCTCCTGTCTCAGCCTCCCAAGTACTGGGATTACAAGCGTGCGCCACCGCGCCCAGCTATTATTTATTTATTTTATTTTTTTGCGGTACTGGGGATTGAACCCAGGGGCATTTTACCTCTGAGCTACACCCCCAGCCCTATTTTTTATTCTTTATTTTGAAACAGGGTCTCACTAAGTTGCGGAGAGCCTCACTAAGTAGCTGAGGCTGACTGTGAACCCGGATCCTCCAGTCTCAGCCTCCCGAGTACTGGGATTACAAGTGTGCACCACCACGCCCCGTTTATTTTTTATTTTGAAACAGGGTCTCACTAAGTTGTTGAGGGTCTCACTAAGTGGCTGAGGCTGACTTCAAACCTATGATCCTCCTGTCTCAGTCTCGCGAGTACTGGGATTACAGGCATGCGCCACTATGCCCGGCTGGATGGAGTTATTCTTTGGGGCACAAGGATGGGGAACCTCACTTTGGTGGGGAGCTGTGGTAACTAGGCCTCTCTCTCTTCCTCTCTGCAGTAACCCGCGTCCATGCCGCCCCTGCAGCCCCCTCTGCCACAGCACTGCCTGCCTCCCCTGTCGCCCGCCGCTCCAGCGAGCCCCAGCTGTGTCCCGGAAGTGCCACGAAGCCCCCTGGGGATTCGGACAAGGGCCCTCACACCAGCCCCTCGCACACCCTCTGCAAAGCCTCCCCATCCCCGTCACTCAGCAGCTACAGTGACCCGGACTCTGGCCACTACTGCCAGCTCCAGCCTCCCGCCCGGGGCAGCCGGGAGTGGGCAACAGCAGAGGCCTCCAGCCGGCAGGCCAGGAGCTATGGAGAAAAGCTAAAGGAACTGTCAGAAAATGGGGCCCCCGAAGGGGACCGGGGCAAGGCCTTCACAGTCCCTGTTGTGGAAGCCACCTCTTCCTTCAACCCGGCCACCTTCCAGTCCCTGCTGATCCCCAAGGATAACCGGCCGCTGGAGGTGGGCCTTCTGCGCAAGGTCAAGGAGCTGCTGTCGGAGGTGGACGCCCGCACACTGGCCCGGCACGTCACCAAGGTTGACTGCCTGGTAGGTGTTGGGTGTGCACTGGGGCAGGGACAGGAGCCAGGGTGGTGAGGAGCTGGCTCCCAAATTCCCAGGTATAGTGAAGGAGTGCGCTTGGATTCCAGATTCATGGTTGTCCTTTAAATGCTCTGTGACTCTGGGCTGGTTGCTTTGCCTCTCTGGGTCTCTATTTTCTCCTTTTTTTTTTTTGCTATACTGGGGATTGAACTCAGAGGCATTCTACTTCCAAGCTACACCAGCCTATTTTTTATTCTTTATTTTGAAACAGGGTCTCACTAAGTTGCGGAGGGCCTCACTAAGTAGGTGAGGCTGGCCGCAAACCCAGATCCTCTGGTCTCAGCCTCCCAAGTACTGGGATTACAAGTGTGCACTACTGCGCCCGGTGCAAGACCTTGTTTCTAGGCCGGGCGTGGTGGCGCACGCTTGTAATCCCAGTACTTTGGGAGGCAGAGACCGGAGGATCCGGGTTCGTGGCCAGCCTCAGCTCTCTCCCTCTCTCTCTCCTTGTCTTTCTCTCTCTCTCTCTCTCTCTCCTTAGTGAGGCCCTCCGCAACTTCGTGAGACCCGGTTTCAAAATAAAGTATGAAAAATAGGGCCGGGGGCATAGC
>PVJS01049772.1:0-14551 GCA_004027185.1 Glis glis | reverse complement strand
ACCACCACCACCACCACCACCACCACCACCCCCGTTCCTCCTGTTTCTTCCTCGGATAATTGCAACCCTCTTCTATCACTGGCTCATGCTGGAGGTCTTGCCTGTCTCCGGGCTATCCTTGGCTCTTTCTAAAGTCCCAGAAGACACAGATGAACTGCCTTGGGTGCCTCTAAAGTGGAAATCTGGTCACGATACTGCTGTTTAATCCCTCAAAGCCTTCTTAATATGGTTCTAGAATAAAATCTCAACTCTTTCCCATGACAAGGAAGACCTGTGTGTTCAGCCCTCTCTGGTTGTTGATTGCCCTCCCTGTGCATCCCGTGCCCTCTTCCCAGCTGGCCAGAGCTACTGGAGCTGCTCCCAGGCTCCTCCCTTCTCACTCCTTGCTATTTGGTGCTTTCCTTGACCCCCTTCCCTGTGAGGGGACCCATTACTTATTCTTTGAAGTTTCTGCTCATCCTGCTCCCCCCTTGAAATCTATCCGGATTCTCCACTCCTCTTCCTAGACTGGCCCCTTCCTCCTGCTCCCAGCAGCACCTGTGTGTGGTGGTTGCTGACTGGCTTGTTTCTGCTCGGCTGTGAGATCTGCCAGGCAGGGACTGTGTCTTATGCTTGGGGGTGAGGGTAGGTAGAAATCCTTTTTATTTTTATATCTCTTTAAATAGATTCAATCAAAAGGACAAAGTACATTTTATCATGGAAATTGCCAAAAAAAAGTTACATATTGAACCCTTATGTTCCCATCACCCAGGTTCAGGGATTGACATTTTGCCAGTCTTGTTTCATCCCCCTCCCTCCTTTTTGTCTTACAATATTGTAAGGCATCCCTAGACATCATGTAATTGCACCTCATATAGAATTTTTAATTTACAAAATTAATAACTTATATGAATGATAGCCTTGAATTTAGGCATTTTTTCCTAGCTAGAATATATCTGTTAACATTAAGACCTGTTGAAGCTGGGCGTGGTGGTACACACCTGTAATCCCAGTACTTGGGAGGCTGAGACAGGAGGATAACAGGTTTGAGGACAACCTCAGCAATTTAGCAAGGCTCTGTTTAAAAAACAAAAAAATAACAAGGACCGGGAATATAGCTCAGAGGTAGAATGCCCCTGGATTCAATCCCCAGTACCAAAAAAAAAAAAAAAAGACGTATTGATAGTTCAGCCTCATACCATTAGATGTCAGAAATAGTAAGCTATTTCTGATCAGGGTTTGTCAGCCTGGGTACTGTTGACTCTTTGACCAGATAATCCTGTTGTACAGGGCTGTCCTATGTACTGTAGGGTATTCAGCAGCATCTCTGGTCTTCCTCCCCCCCCAGGCCAGTGATAACCCTTGTCATCACAAACACATGAGAATTGCAGAATGTCTCAGACAGTGGAATTCTTCCCCCTGCCCTTTCATTGAGAACCACTGACATAAAGAGGGGGAAGCATTTATAGTTGTTGAGATCTGGGAGGACTATTCAATAGACAACTGGGGAAACCACGTCCCAGAGAAAAATGTGCCTCTGATTATGACTGTGCTCACTGGCACCATGCCAGAGAATGAAGTCTGTGTTTTTTTCTGCTGCCTGTGCCAGCGTGTGCCCCCCTTTACCATGTGAGGCTACCAGGTTGAAGTTGGAGGCTTCCTAGGAGCAGAAAGAAGGTTGTGCAGCCAGGCTGGGGGAAGTTCTAGAACCATCCTTGCTACCAGCAAGGATGGGTGCTGCTGATTCGCAGCTGTGCCCAGCATCTGCCGAGGCTATTCATCACTCCCCTTTACCAAGTATTTATGATGAAGCTGGCTGGAGAATTCTTTCCTTGGGAACACATCTTGGATTCCATAGTGGTAGACAAGGAGGATTTGTTTCACAGAAATTACTTTGAAGTCAGTTTTTGCCAGAAAACATCTGTTTTGTGTAAAGCAAAGGGACATTGGAGTTTCAGTTTATAGCTTTGTTCAAAATGGGCACTCTGCTTATTTCTCACGGCTCCGTTTGCTCAGCATGCCTGGGCAAGTTGGCTGCTAAGAAACTTAGTTCACTACTATCTAGTAGTAGGCACATGTGGGGTGGTGAGAAGAACTGGCCTTTGGAGACAGAGCCATCAGTCCGAGGTGCTTACTGGCTCTGCACACCTGGGTAAAGCACACAGCCCCTCTGACCTTGTCTTTTCTCATCTGTGAACAGGGAGGTGATTCACTGCAAGAGTGGTCATGGACGCTAAGACGGAAAGGAAGGCAGGGGGCGCAGCTCAGTGGTAGAGCGCTTGGCCCTGGGTTCATTCCCAGCACTAAAAAAACAAAGAAAAGAAAAGGGGGAAAGTGTATGTGAAGTCCCTACTGTACCTACTGAGGTCCCTACTGAACACACAACACTAGTCAGCGTTTTGTCCCTCTTAAAGACCCATTGGGAAAGGCACGTAGATCTTGCCAGCTCTTACTTTTTACTTGTATACCTAAAAGTGGTTGCTCTGAGTATATGGAAAAATTAGCCTATAAGAAAATGACGATGACAAAATCCTTAGAATATTTGCCAATAAATATTGTTGATTATATAACCTGTTAGTAAGACAGCATGGAATCATCCTTCTCAAATGCAAGTTTGTTTTTGTTTTTTGTGGCACTAGGGATTGAACCCAGAGACATTCTACCTCTGAACTACACTCCCAATCCTTTTGAACCAGGGTCTCACTAAGTTGCTGAGGCTGGCCTTGAACCTGCAATCCTCCTGTCTGTGCTCCCACGCCTGGCTGTAGTATGTTTTTAGGCTTAACTAGGTTGTTTGACCACCTTGCTGGGGGAGCTTGGATTCCTGTTAGAATGTGATCCCAAAGCGTCCTCATAGCAGATATGACCGTGTGTTTCCAGTAGTTTTTGAGTGTGAGTTTTTGAGGTTCAATTTGTTCACCGCAGGCTCCAACTGTTGGTGCAACCCTGATGTTCCTCTGTCTTTTCATTCTGCTGCCTGCCTGGCTGAGGAAGAAGGGTTAAGAAGTCAGACTTAACCAAAATGAACAGAAGGCCACAGGGCAGGGGAGGAGGGCTGCAAGCAGGCTTTTCTGGTTTCTGGGGCAATCCACTGATACCCTGGAGCTAGGAGGAAACATTTATGGGGCCCAACAGTTCGTGAGGCTGCAGCAGCTTAAAGAGGACTTTGCTGCTTAATGTGGGAAGACCCGGAAGAGGAGGTGGGGCTGTTTGAGGAGTGCCAAGGCAAGCGTGCTGAATAAGATGTAGTGAGGAGGTGGGTTTCCACATTCCCAGGCATCCCTCCTCCAGCTGAGTTTCTCTCCAAAGCAGGCATCCAGGGACGGGCTTCCCAGGAGTGTGAAATCAACCCCCTGGTTTTGGGGCTGTTGTGATCAGCCCTCCTGCACCGAGGCAGGTTGCCGCTTAGAAGGTGGGAAGCTGGGAGAGTGGAGACATCCCTGGTGAGGGGGAGTGTGGCGCATCCTGGCATTCGTTCTACCTCCGGCTGTGTGAATCCAGGCCCGAGGATGTCAGGCTCTGTTGGGGCTGTGCTCTGCTTTTCTAGCCCATCTAGGGCTATGTGAGAATTCAGTGAGCCAGCCGTTGAAAAATATCTCCACGAAAGAAAAAAGGCTCGGTGCAAATATTCTGGCTGTTTGTCTCATTTTAGGACCTAAAGGTTTTTTATGTGTTTCATTGGAAAGGAGAAGAGTGGTAACTATGTAATATACTTTTCAAACCCCGGAAGAGCTTCTAGGCCACAGAGTCAGTTTAATTTAGATGAAATGCTCCTAAAAGCGATAGGCTGTAGGGAACTGAAGGGAACCAGCCACGCCGACACACAGCTGTCTTCATCACAGGACGCACCAGAGCTCGTGTGCAGAGTGCGGAACTGGTCCTGTACCACTTCTCTAGCGTGCTGCTGGGGGTAGCTGCTGCTAGGGAGCATCGGTAGGGCCACAAAGATAAAACAAAGGCGCAAAACTACAAACGTTCACTTCTGCCATTACAGGGTTGAGGGTAAGTGTTAAAAAGCTGCATCTGACCTTCCAGCCAGGCTCTCCAGAGTCGGCATGTAATGGTGGAAAAGTGTTCCAAGGAGGCCTTAGAGACTGAGGGGAACGGAAGGGAAGGTGCCTTCTCACCAGCGGCAGCTCCTGGTCCTAGGACTTCCCCGCGGGGACATGTGCTGCGGTTGAAAATGAGTGAGGAGGGGCGTTCATCTCTGCTTGGTCAGCACCTGAACCCTGGGCCCTTCTTTGGACCTCTCAGGAAAGAACTTAGGGATTAGTGCATCACTTAGGAACTGCAGTTGAATAGCAATGGTTTCCACAAAATAGAACACATAGAAGTGTGTGTCCCTTTCAGGTAAAACAAGGCCAGGGGTCACCAGGGCTGGACTGGCAGCTGCAGTGTCATTGGCGCCCACTTCCTTCCGGCTTCTATTTCTGTCCTTACCACAGGCCAGGGATGTTTGTTGGCTTTTTAATGTGCCCCAAGCACCTATAAATGTGCCTGGCTTCTATTTTCAAGATGGCCTTATGGTCCCAGATGGCTACTAGAGCTCTAGTTATTGCGTCTATATTCCAAACGACAGACGTGCAAAAAGGACAGAAAGGGACATGTTCCCTCCTGGAAGCCCCAAATACCAGTTCAGCCTAGATCCCTGACCTGAAGTTAGTCACATGGTCCTACCTTATATATAAGGGAAGTGGTAGGTTTTCTCTTTTGTTTTGTTTTTATGCTGGTCATATTACCTCTCCAAATAAAATTAAACTGGGTCCAGTGCAAGAAATCAGAGGAGAACCAATAATGGGTGGACACTGGCAGCCTCGGCCAGTCTGGTTGCTGGTGCTTGGTATATGCAGCATCTCTTGGGCAGAGTTTGACCAGGCCTCCACTGAGTCCCTGAAGCCACCAGTGCCAGCTCATTCTTCATGGGGCTCCCCAGAACCAGCATCATCCGCAGTCCACACCGCTTCCACTGGAGGGATGAGGTCGATTTCACTGTCAACACACATTGTATCTCAGAGTCATATTCTATAGGAGGCTGCGTGTACACACGTGGCAGCTTTGCGGAGTCCTCCTTCCACCTGACTGAGAGGTGGGCTTTAAACAACGGACATATAAAAACTGCTTTTTGAAAAAATCACCTTTGGATATCTCACCATTTATATTCCAGGTTCACATCTCTCTCACTTCTTTCTTGCTTCCTTCTGACATTCCTTCCTCTCTCCTCCCCCTCCCCCTCCCTCCCTCCCTCCTGATCTATCCCAGGGCCTCACTCATGCTAGGCAAGCGCTCTACCACTGAGCTACATCCCCAGCCCTTCAACATTTTTGTGAGAAAAATTTCAAACATACACAAAAGTTTGAAGAATTGTACAGTGAGCCAGGCATGGTAGTGCATACCTGTAATCCTAGTACTTGGGAGGCTGAGATAGGAAGATCACAGGTTTGAGGCCAACCTCAGAAACTTAATGACACTCTGTTTCAAAAATAAATAAATAAATAAATAAATAAATAAATAAATAAATAAAAGGGTCAAGGGTGTAGCTCAGAGGTAAAATGGCCCCTGAGTTCAATTCCCAGTACAAAAAAAATTGTACAGCAAACATTTATGTACCCACCACCTAGATTACACAATTAGCATTTTGCTATCTTTACTTTACCATGAATCTATCCAACTCTCACTCGATGCAGAAAGTAAGTTGCAGACAGCAGTACACTTCACCCTTCTGCATTTTGTCAGGAAAACGTTAACCTGGAACCATATATATTATTGTTTAGATACAGTTGCGAAGTGAGATGCCAGATCCGGAGTGCATCACTTAATGGGCTTTGGCAAATACTCACGATGTCAAGATGTGGAACACTATACTGCCCCCAGAGAGTTCTCTGTGGCCACCCTAACCAGATGCCTCCTCTGTCTCCCATGGTAACACTGTTCTGCGTCTTCCCCAAAACTAAGTTAGCCTGGTCTAGAGCCAAGAACAAGGTCCCAGACAGCGGGTTCTCCTTGGGTTAGGCTGTCACTCAGCATTCTGTTTTTGAGGCTCCTGCATAGTTGTGGTATGCTTTGGTAGTTTGTTCCTTTTTATTGCTGAATAGTATTCCATCCTATAGATGTATTTTTCCATTCTTCCTGTTAATAGGCTGTTTCAGGGTTTGAGCCATTAGGAATAGAGCTGCTATGAACATTCTTGTACAAGTCTTTCTGTCATGTTTTCTTGACTTCTTGAGTAAATACCTAGGAGTAGCATTGCTGGGTCATTCAAAGTTGTTCATATATTCTTCTGCTGACTAGTCTTATCATTTAATTGAGGAAGACCTTACAAACTTTCTGGGTCCTCCTCATCCTACAGACAGGCATGAGACCTGGAGAGTAGGTGAAGCGACCTCTTCAATCCCAGAGAAGGTTTTTCTTGAAATGTGGATCAGAAATCCATTCAGCTAACTCGGCTCCAGTGTTCTTTACATTATGCTCCCTTCTCCCCTGAGAAAGGAGGAGAGGAACTGGGATCCTTTCTTAGAGATCATTAACTATTTCAGTTTTTGCTTAGGGTCAGTTAACTATTACATATACCTGAATGTGATATATCGTTGCCTCTGTTTCTCTAAGATCTGGATCTGAAGACTGGGCGGTAGCTCAGTGGTAGAGCACTTGCCTAGCATGCTCAAGGCCCTGGGTCCAACCCCATAGTGCAAAACAAAGAAAACAGTATACTTCAGATCTGAGTCTTTTCCTACTTCACCAGTGTACATCCCTGTTGCTTTTCTTTCTTTCTTTTTTTTTTTGGCGGTACTGGGGATTGAACCCAGGGGCATTCTACCTCTGGGCTACACTCCCAGCCCTACTTTTTTATTCCTTATTTTGAAACAGGGTCTCACTAAGTTGCGGAGGGCCTCACTAAATAGCTGAGGCTAGTCACAAACCCAGATCCTCCGGTCTCAGCCTCCCATGTACTGGGATTACAAGCGTGCAACACCACACCTGGCTCCCTGTTGCTTTTCTAGGATGCTCTTTCTGGAACACAAATCTGATTGTGCTACTGCTTCTCCATCATCTGTCCTACTGGTCCTTCGGGATAAAGTCCAGATTCCAGTCGAGCGTGCAGGGGTCTTGGGTACTTCTGCTCGCCTTCCTTCCCATCACCCGACCCTGCAGCCCACCTGTGCTGTTCCTGCATGTTATCTCCCTGGCACTCAGCGTCTTGGGTGTGGTCTGGAATGCGCGTCCCCTTTGTCTCTCTGATGAATTCTTACTCATTCTGCAGGATTTGGCTCATCTAGGTCCTCTCAAAGGTCAGCTATTCCCTTTTGTTCTCTTTCCTTAGGAAATCAGTTATTCCCTTTGTATGTATGTGTACCTTTTAAAGCTGACTTTTACCATGTCTCTTGTTATGATGTCAGATTCAGCATTGGTTGAACGCCAGATGCAGGACTAGGGACAGAGGTGGCTGAGGCTGGTCCTGGCCATTAAGGAGCTTCCCATCTATTGGGGAGCTGCTTGTAGCAGCACAGTTTCTGTGTAGCATGACAGGCACTCAGAAGGGCAACAGAGTATGAGCGCTCACCTCCCCACATCCTTCCAGGCAGGAGATAGTTGGAAGGATTCATCTAGTGGAACTGTCTCCTGATTTTATTTGCATTACTAGTGAGGTTGAATGACCCCCCACACACACCCATATTCCTATTGGATATTCTTTTCACTCTTGAGGAAAATGACCAAGTTTTATTATAGTGGAGCTAAATAAGTCACTTTCTAATTGTGGGACCCCAAAAAGCAAATTCTTTGCCTGAGTTTCTAGTTTCTTATGTGTAAAACGGGGAGACTGGTCAAATGTATTCCATAAGAGTGTTGAGGATTAAACAAGGCAATGTGTGCTAAGCACACATAGGTACATAGTGGGTTTGCAGGAAGTGTTGCCTCTTCTAGTTCCCGGTCTGTAGCCCAGTGCCTGCCACATAATGAATATTCAGGAAATGTTTGTGAAGAACAGGAATACGTGTATTTTGTGTATGTGTTAAAAGAAGCTATATATAGATGCTCACACAGTTCCATCTGTCTAGAGAAAGACGTTTGATCTGACTTGCATCAATATTCAGCTGGAGTGGCTGAGCACACACGCGTGACTCTTCTTGGGTTGCCACATCCCCTGCTAAGCAGATGTCCATTATCATGAAATGTAAAAAGATAAAAAAATAATAATAAAGGCAGAGGAGTGTAATGTTATGGCTTGATTTGACAGGGCCTCCTGCTACGTCAGCTGCCAGGGCCGGGCATGGGGCAGATTAATCTGTATTCCAGCACACCACTGCTGAAGTCAAGATCGATCTAATTAGGGTATTTTAAACATCCTGTTTGCATCTCGAGTCTTACCAGAAACTAGGATGTCTGTCCATCTTGGGGAGTTGGAGTGATGTGGGCAGCGAAGTTCAGCAATATAACAGAGATGGTTGGGATTTTATAAGTGCAAGAAGAACACTGCTGTATGATTTCCTTAAAACAAAAGAGCTAATGGCCTTGGATGTTCTGTGGAAACAAAGGCAGCTCTGCAGTATGGCCTTGAATTTTAAATGGCCCTGCAAGATCTGCCAAGATATGGGCCTGATGGTAAAGTACAAGGACCATTTCCATCCTAAGAATAGAACTCTGGCTGGCTGACCCGTGCCTGTCTTTCTTAACCATTTGGGTTACTGCAAGGCAGGTGCAGCGCTGAGGCCAGGTGGGCAGAGCAGGCAGCCAGGCTAGGCCAGTATTTAAGTACCAGGCCTTCACATGGTTGGGGTCTACTTTTTTTTTTTTTTTTGCGGTACCTGGGATTGAACGCAGGGGCGTTCTACCTCCGCGCTACACCCCCGGCCCTATTTTTTTATGCTTTATTTTTGAAACCGGGTCTCACGAAGTTGCGGAGGGCCTCACTAGGTAGAGAGAGAGGAAGAGAGAGAGAAAAAGATAGAGGGAGAGAGAAGAGAGAGAGAGAGAGAGAGAGAGAGAGAGAGAAACAGGGAGGGGAGAGAGACAGAGCGAGCTGAGGCTGGCCGCGAACCCGGATCCTCTGGTCTCCGCCTCCCAAAGTACTGGGATTACAAGCGTGCACCACCACGACCGGCTTTGGGGTCTACTTTTCATAGTCCAGCATTCAGATTTAGCCACCCCAACTTTCCAACCTCATCACCTTTCATCTTCCCTCCCTCCTGCCACACTAATCCTCTCCCCAGCTCTCTCCATACCCTGTGATCTCCAATCTAATCGTTTTGCTTCATGTTGGTCCATCCGTTTGGAATCCCCTTGCCACTATTGCCCCTCTGCCCTGTGCCTGTCCAGCAAGGCGCAGCTCAAATCCACATTTTTCACTTCCCCACCTCCCACCATTCTTCCCAGCTCCCGGCGCCACGAGAGTATTTGTTCCCTCAGTAGTTTCTGCCTCTTTCCCATTTACTGTCACTTTCTTTTTTCTTTTGGTACTGGGGATTGAACCCAGGGGCATTCTACCTCCAAGCTACACCCCCAGCCCTATTTTATTTTATTTTTTGAAACAGGGTCTCACTAAGTTGCAGAGGGCCTTGCTAAGTAGCTGAGGCTGGCCACGAACCTATAATCCTCCTGTCTCAGCCTCCCAAGTACTGGGATTACAGGCATGGGCCACCATACCTGGTGTCACTTTCTATAATATAATTTTACTTTTTGTTTTTAACAACTTTATTAAAGTATCCTTGACATATAAATTTTTGTATATTTAAAGCATACAGTTTGATGTTTCAATATATGTATGTATACCTTGTAAATGGTCACCATATCAAACTAATTAACATACCCACCACCTCACACAGTTACCATTTTCTGTCATAAAATTTACATGTAATAGATCACACAAGCACCTGGAAGTCAGGATCAATGTACACGACAGGATTTCTGTACCTGTATTGGGAATAAATGAATGAATCCTGTGCCAAAGGTCCCTGGGCCTCCTCTGCGGCCCGCCTTGCCTGCGAGTGCCTCCTTGTCCTCTCTGGTGGAGGCAGGCTTCTGCCCACCAGACTAAAACTGCACCAGAGATTCCAGGAGGACACCTCTGGAACGTGAAGGCACCTCTCTTGGCACAGAAGGATGAGGAAGTCAAGTTCATGAATTGTTACTGTGCACCTTGTCACCGTCTTCAGTTCCCCACCTCCCACCCCCACTCTCCATCTTGGGAGACTTGTTAATGTAAGTAGTATTCCATTCAGTCCTGACTTTGAGAACATAATCCAAGTCTGTACTGAAAGAATCAAATATGCCCATGGGACCCAAAATCCTGGCTTCTGTCACGAACTTCACCACTGAAAACGTGAAGCTGTGAGCTCATGGCCATTCACTTGCCAGCGTAACACACCCAACTCTGGATCTCCTTTTGTCTCATTTCTGACCTCCTAGTCTCTGATCCATAAGCCACCCCGCCCATCCCCCTCTTCCCTCCCCCAGTTGAATTAGGAGCCCTTCGCATATGTGCCGCGTTGCCTGGCACACAATAGGTGCTCCGAATTTGGAGTAAAGGAATGGCAGGTGAACATACCACTTCTTGCCCTGCTATTGTTCAGAGGTTTTACACCTCAAGAAGGAGGAGGAGCTATTTTTTTATTTCCTCTACAGGTCACGTGTTGTGTTTCCACCTCTTGAGGCAAATCATCATTATGGCCAAATACATTTATTTTTACTAAAAGGTAGGACCGCCTCTGCTTAGACGTGCTATGTCCTTCAGCTCAGCAGTAAATGGCCACTGCCTACCTCAGGGCTGTTTGCCTGTCTCCAGCCACACTCAGGCACTATATTTTAATTTTCTGTGGGATTAAAGAGTCTGAATGATATTGGCCTGGCTCCATTTTAGGGTTAGAACAAATCTTGAGTTATAGAAGATAGCCCTACCCAGCTGAGAAAGTCAGGCGATTTGGTTCCTGTTTCTGTCGGCAGGTTCGAGTTAGGATGACCCAGGGGAGCTGAAACATGCTGGGTGGGGGTCATGTGATCAGGATGCAGTGCATGCAGTGCGGAGGGAGGTGGCTGGGATCTCTGGCAGGTGCAGAGGTGAGAGGATTTCTTGCCATGCCCTTTTGGGCTGCAGCAGACCTCAAACTACTGTCTGATGACTGACCACTGTGCACATATCTCATTTGATATGGTAGATTTAATAGCTGGGTGGGACAGCTCCATTTTACAAAGAAGGCAGATTCAGGGACTACGCACCAGGCCCAGGGTAACCAGCTAGTAAGTACCAGAGACAAGATTTGAATCCACATCAGCTGATCCTAAAGCTCCACATGAGGTTAGTTAATTCACTTGTCATCATGTCTAGAGAAGCTCCCAGGGGTGAGATCTCTCAGTATCTGTGTCTTTTTCTTCAGGGGACCTGATAGGCCTCCTTGTGCACAGGCCTGTTCTAGGGATAAATGGCTCTCCTCACAGAGAGAGATGTTTTTAACCAAACACCTATGGGATTTGTACCATACTTATTTTTAAGAGTAAGAATGAAAAACACCAATCCATTCGATTTATAAAAATGACACTAGCCGGGTGTGGTGATGCACCCCTGTAATCCCAGTATTTGGGAGGCTGAGACAGGAGGATCACAGGTTCAAGACCAGCCTCAGCAACTTAGCAAGACACTCAGCAACCTAGTGAGACCCTATTTCAAAACAAAACATAAAAAGGGCTGAGGGTGTAGCTTGAAGGTGAAATGCCCCTGAGTTCAATCCCCAGTACCACATGAGACACACTGAATCCTGGTTGATGTGACTGCACTGGCAGGTTATGCTCTTCTGGAGAGAATTGGCTTGGGTGTAGTGGATCAAGGATTCCTGGCTAAGGAATCATTACTAAGATGAGAACACTCAGGAAGTCCATGGAAAATGTGGTGTTTGTGTGTGTATTTTGGGAGGATAGCACACCTAAGTGTTCTTGGGATCTCTCAAAATTGTCTGTCATGGTTAGGGGGGAAATTTGCAGATTTTTAGATTCCAGTGACCCCCACAAAGCTGCTTTTGACCCGAGGCAAATCACATCCCTTCCCAGGGCCACTTCTATGTGCAGAACACCAGAGGAGGCCGGCCAAAGATTTCTAACTCTCCTTCCAGCTCTGAGAATTAGAGAACTCTTACTGCCCCTGGAAAATCAAACTTTTAGGCCCTTGCATATGCACAGGGCTACTCCATTGCTAGTCACCCTTGAGAGCCCCTGAGGAGGCAAGAGCTGGGGGTGGACCAGAGCCCCCCCCAGGCAGTTTCAGTAATTAGTGTCTGATGCAGCCAGCTGTCTAACTGTCAGCAGGGCAGCTAGCAGGCAGGGACTCCAGGGGTGCAATTTCAGTGCCGCTCTCTAACACTCCTCCAAGATGTTCAGCTCCCTAGCTGGCAAGTTGGAAATACAGATTTGCCTGGCCTTCCCTCTGTGGAGCCTCGTGGATTCCAGGTGTGTGTGTGTGCACTTATGGTGTGCATATTTTCTCCTCTTCTTGGGCCCTGTCTTAAAGCTTGTTCTCTGCAGTGGCGCTACCACATCCCCCCTCTACATTGACAGCTCCATGGCCATCCTTCACCTCCATTTTATCCTGTCGAAATGACAGAGCAGCTGAGCGGTGTTGGCCAGCAGATAAACCTGTTATCTCCTCCGCGCTCGGTGCCAGCAGCTCTCCCCATCTCCTTGGTGCATGAAAAATTGACACCACCTTGGGCTGAAATCTGTTCTTAGGGAAGCTACATTTATTAGTAGCTAATGAAACCCTGTGTGTGGATATGTGTGTAAAACTTGGGATGGCTGAAGTGCTTCCCTCTCTGGCAGGCACCAGTGACCTAGGCAGGCCATAGCAACCCGACAGGTAGAAGGAACATAGGTGGCTTCAGGTCTCTTTTACTTAAAACTCCAAGCAGGACAGTGTCATTTGTTCTCAGAACACCGCTGCAGTTGATCAAGGTATCTCTTGCCCTAGGCTGGAATGAGCTGTGGGAACGCATGCTAATAGGGCCTGGTGTCAAAAATGCTGATTCTTTTTTTTTTTTTTGAGGGGGTACTGGGGAGTAAACCCAGTGGCATTCTACCTCCAAGCTACACCTCCAGCCCTATTTATTTATTTATTTATTTATTTATTTATTTATTGCGGTACTAGGGATTGAACCCAGGGGCATTCTACCTCCAAGCTACACCCCCAGCCCTATTTTTTAGTCTTTATTTTTGAAACAGGGTCTCTCTAAGTTGCAGAGGGCCTCACTAAGTTGCTGAGGCTGGCCGTGAGCCTGCGATCCTCCTGTCCCAGCCTCCCAAGTACTGGGATTACAAGCATGCACCACCATGCCCAGCTTTATTTTTTTTTATTTTGAGACAGGATCTCAGTAAGTCACGAGGCTAGCCTGGAACCTGTGATCCTCTTGACTCAGCCTCTAAAGTACTGGGATTACAGGTGTGCACCACCACACCCGGCAATGATTCTTTTGTATATTACATTTTCTTTCAAAAATCCTCTAATACCCCCCTCTCTGTGCCATCAGCACCCCCACCCCTTGTTGAGGTTTATAAAGAACATTCTCTTGGATCTTTCTCATCCATCTTAATCAGCAAGATTAAAAGGGAAAATTATCGTGAAGTTCTGGTTCAGTATTTGTGGAACTGCCTGAAACCCAAAGTCTCTTCTTTATTTAGACTCTGGAAGAAATCGCTTCTGGAAAGACTAATTCAGTAAAAGAGAGAAGAGGAGTTGTTATTCATGTCTTATTCCATATGGCCTTTTGCTTTATTTTATTCTCATTAACACTGTAGTTTTTTCTAATCCACAGTCACATAGTGCCTATCTTTTAGGCACAGTGAGCCCTGTGAGGCATGTTTTCAGGCTTTGCTGGTTTATTTCTGGTCTCTTTATCTTCCTTCCTTCCTTTAACAGTGTTGATGATTGCCTTTTTGTGTGTGTGTGTGTGTGTGTGTGGTACTGGGTATTGAACCCAGGGGCATTCTACCTTCAAGCTACACCCCCAGCCCTATTTTTTCTTCTTTTTTTTTTTTAAACAGTGCTGGGGAATGAACCCAGGAGCATTCTACTTCCAAGCTACAGCCCCAGCCCTTTTTAGTTTTTATTTTGATACAGGGTCTCACTAAGTTGTTGAGGCTGGCCTCCATCCTTTGATCCTCCTGTCTTAGCCTCCTAAGTACTGGGATTACAAGCGTGTACTACAGTGCCTGGCTGATGAGTGCCTTTTATAAGTGGGAAACATATAACAAGCCAGGAAAGGCTTGCAGTTTGGAGACAGACAACCTGGATTCAAATCTAAGCTCCCACCACTTACTCAGCATGTGATCCTAAGTAAGCTGACCCCTCTGAGCCTTGGATTCCACATTCTTAAAATGAAAATGAGAATGGTATCTTTCTTTTTTTTTTTTTTTTGCGGTACGGGGGATTGAACGCAGGGGCGTTCTACCTCCGCGCTACACCCCGCCCTATTTTTTATACTTTATTTTGAAACCGGGTCTCACGAAATTGCGGAGGGCCTCACTAAGTAGAGAGAGAGAGAGAAACGGAGAGAGAGAAAGAGAGAGAGAGAGCTGAGGCTGGCCGCGAACCTGGATC
>PVJS01049771.1:0-14549 GCA_004027185.1 Glis glis | reverse complement strand
TGTAGCGCGGAGGTAGAACGCCCCTGCGTTCAATCCCCGGTACCGCAAAAAAAAAAAAAAAATTCACACTGATGATTGAGAAGAGATTTCAGGGAAATAAAAGCGTTGGTAAGATTTCTACGTATATCATTCCAGCTGAGAGATCATTGTAGTTTACTCCACTCTAATGGTAAAGACAATGGGGAAAACTTACATTTATTTAATTTATTTATTGAGTTGGATGCCATAACTTGGAGATGGATGAAAATTGAGGGGTAGGTAAATTGTTGTCAGATTTACAGATGGTCCCCAACTTATAATGGTTTGAGTCATGATGTTGTGACTTTACAGTGCTATAAAAACAATAGACATTTTTGAAATTTTAATTTTGACTTTTAGGGGTCCAGCAATAGGTTGTACAATATTAACTTTTGAAAATGGGTAACAGCCGTAGCCAACAGCTCCCTCTCAGCCATACAATCAAGATGATAAGCAATCAATACTCTACGGTTCACTGTGTAAGCTGTGGCACTCAGTAGGTTAGGCAAATTAAATGCATTTGACTCATCATAACTTGATATGGCATTTGTTTTTTTTGATAAATAAATACACAAAAGATAAATCACAGGTTCAAGTCTTACCAGTTGGAGGAAGATGGTAACAAGATAACAAGATGGTAACATTTAATGCCATAGAACATTCTGGAATAGAAAAGGTGTAGAGGTGCTGGGAAATTTTATACAGGTACACACACACACACACACACAGACACATATGTATATATAAGAATATATTTGCTGGGCGTGGTGGTGCACTCTTGTAATCCCAGTACTTTGGGAGGTGGAGACCGGAGGATTCGGGTTCACGGCCAGCCTCAGCTCTCTCTCTCTCTCTCTCTCCGTCTCTCTTTCTCTCTCTCTCTCTCTACTTAGTGAGACCCTCCGCAACTTCGTGAGACCCAGTTTCAAAATAAAAGTATAAAAAATAGGGCCGGGGGTGTAGCGCAGAGGTAGAACGCCCCTAGGTTCAATCCCCGGTACCGCAAAAAAAAAAAGAATATATTTGTGTGTGTGTTTACTGGGGATTGAAACATTGAAACCAGGGGAATTCTACCTCTAAACTATTCCCCAAGCCCTATACATTTTGTTCTTGCTGTTTATTTTGAAACAGGGTCTCACTAAGTTACCACATGAGGGCCTAGAACCTGTGATCCTCCTGTCTCAGTCTCCCAAGTACTGGGATTACAGGCATGTTTCACCAGACCCAGCCAGAGATCACTTTTGATATGTTAACTTGGGAATGCCTATTAGAATAGAAATGATAAGTAAGTTGTATAAATTATATGGATTATATGGAGTTGTCTAGTTGAGGAGTGAATTCAGGGTTATATATTCAAGTGTTTGTAACTCTCGTGAACTAAATTCTGAATTCTCAGCAAGAATATACAGGACTGCAAGGTGGAACAAATTGATGGTAGATAAAAATGAACATCCCTCAGATGTTCCTCTGCAGTGTTTAATGGTGACTAAAATAAAGACAATAATGACTAAAATAAATGAAGGTGCTTAAAGTCTCATCTGTGTTATTCATCTACACAGATACATGAAACTATCGCTAGGACCTGATAAACAGCATATCAAGAATATGGCCATTCTACATCTTGGTTGCACTCATCAGAACCTACAAAGTTCAGTCACATAATTTACAAACTGGACTTGGATCTTAAAGCTTTGCTGATACATATTTCCCATATTGCAAAAAATCAAGAGTATTCTTTTAAGCATATTTCAAATTACTAAATGACAAATAATTTTATTTATTCAATAAATAAATAGAAACTTTGTTTCCTAATACATCTCTATTTTTTATTTGAATATGTTTAACATTTTTTCCCTAAAAACAAACTTTTTAAATCAATCTCCTGTTTAATCATTGGTTTTCCTTGTTTTCTAATCATATTTATAATCTACTTCCCAGTAGCTCTTGACAACTCAAATGGGTAAAGATTTAAAACTGATATAAAAATATCATTTACTTAAAAAATAACTTAAAAAATAAAAGTAAACTTTATCATCTAAATGATATGATTTAAAAGGAGAAAAGTAGCTCCTGACATTCAAGAGCTGATCTGGTACTTCAGCTAGACATGGGTATTTTCCTGTTGGAAATCATTTCACAGAGTATCAGTGTCCGAAAAATAAAACAAAACAAAAAAACACTCTGAGCATGCTGAATCAAGATGAAAACTACAGCACCTATGTAGTTATGTCACAACAAGTATACAAGATAACCATGTTCTAAGACACCAAATAGCAAACACCTCTCAGTGATAACATGAATGGATAAGCAAACATCTCTCAGGGATAGTATGAATGAATAAATGATGTAACAATATCAATTACAATTTAGCTTCCCTCCACCCTCAATAGAGGTAAAATTTACTCGGATTCCCAATTGAAATTGTTCTGGCATCCCCAGAGCACTTAATTCAGTACAAATGCTTGTTTCCTTGGAAACTTCCAAATCAGCCATCACAAATCCAAATTCAACCAGAAGTCCTATTATAAATCCCTTCTAACACCTTGTTATTAGAATACAGCACCATTAACACTATGAATTGAGCAAAAAATTTCAGCCAGGTGTTTCAGAACAATTTATACAATTATTGTAGAAATATATTAAATAAATATATACATATATGCTATTTTATTATTAAATTCATCTCTACTTCAAGAAACAAAATATTTTGCCCAATGTCAATATATTTCTTATAACATTCTCTTACATTTAGATATAAACCTTGATACTAGTTTTCATTCATCATGCAAACATTAGGACTGATTTATTTCATTCTTTCTGGGTGCTTATTTATCTGCTTTCCAGCATGGAGAAACGTTTAAAATGGTCTTTTATTAAATTAGAAGCTCCTTAAACCCAGGAATCATGTTATTTGTATGTATAGTCAACTGTGGAATTCTTTTATTGGTATAGAATATGTTATAAACACACATTGAAGTTTTTCTGTGAGAAACATGAATTGGTCCATGTATTAAGCCAGCTAATTGCAAATGCATAAAAGACAAAAAAACTATATAAAGACATATAAAAAATGCCAAATTACATAGTATAATTTATTGACATAAAAATGGAAGAAGATAGTTGAGGGAAAAAACTATCAAAATGTATTTTTAGCAAAAAATATATATAAAAGAAATACAGAATATAATGTGATCACTTGGGAGAAATACGCACATCTATCTAACTGAACCAGGTCAGTGGTTCACTTTATTTCCTTGTAAAATGTATGTTGTGGACGTTGCTCAAGATTTAGATTAATAATTTCAAATGACTAGCTTGACTAGATGCCAAAAAGAATAGTGAGTTATATAGATGAGAAAATATTAACCTAATATGATGCATAGTGAGAATATTAAATGTAGAGATTTAAGCAGAAGAATTACATGAGAAAAGAGTAAAGACAGGTGGATGAGTAGAAGGAATCATAAGAAATATTTATTGAGTGTTTTACTTCAATTTCTTCCTTAATGCATAAAAATGCAAATGAATAAAGAGGACATGAAAATAAAAAGAAATTGAAACACATAATACAAATAAAAGAATGATTTATTAGCACAGTTATCATGAAAGCCCATAGTAATAATCATTTGTTTCATTTGATTCTCATTTCCTAAACAGCCTATAGTTTTAGAAATAACATCATATATTTTTTAAACAACGGACTATTTACAATTGGAAATCAAATTTTAATGTTTGTATTTGCCTTAGGCAATTATTTTTGCTCTGAATTTATACTGAAATAATAAAAGTAAACAAATGTAACATAAACACGCATATGTACACACAGATACAAATATATATGCATATTCTTTTATATCCCTTTCATTGCTAAGGGGATTATGCTACTTATACCACAGGCTTCAACTACAAAGCAAACTATTAGAGTTCTAAAAAAGATTGTTTATCCTTAAGAACTATACCAATTGAAATATATAATAGATCTTCACTCTTTTCTAATTTTAGTATAATTATTTTTCTCAAACATGTGTTCTAGTGCTTTTGAAAGTAAATTGTTTCCATTTCAGTAATTGTAGTGTTTGCTTCTATATTTTCATTTTTCCAGGAAAAACAATGCTAATGAAAATACTTTTATTCCTGTTGCAAAAATTGCCCGTGTTCAAAATTATCCCATGTAATGCAAAGACATAAATATATAATGGCTAGTAAAAAAAATCATGTGGTAAAAAAATCAATTTTTGCAGATGATTTTATCTCAAAAAAGTGCATTTTCCTATTTTCCAATGATTTCAGTGAAAATTTGTATTCACCCTCTTTATGGAAAAGCTCAGTATTAGTATTAGTCCTCTAATTTTGTAAGTAGTGCCCTAACATGTAGACATTTTTTCTAATGCTCAAAATTGACAGCAAATGTGTTATTTATGTTAATAAGTAACTTTCAAGAGTACTTCCATATCCATAATGATTTAATGAAGGGAAAATTAGTAACATGTGTAGATCTTATGTCATTTCTTTGGTTAACTTTCAGGCTTTCTCTATCCTGTGTCTGCTTCTGCAATACTTATGAGATATCTGTACCTTCGTTTAGTTCTAATAATATTTGCCTTGTCAAGGTCTTATCCAATGGGATTGAGTTCTGGAAAATCAGGGAAGAGCTTTCCCCATCAACCGCCAGCTCTGCCCTCTGCCCACAGGAAAGTAATTAACAGCTCAGGTCACCCCTTCATCTTCTCAGTTTCCCACAGAGGTTCAACTACTGTCTGCAGGCTCTGTCAATTGTCTCTTAAATGAACATGCGATTCACAGCCTACAACCTAAGCAGACAGATTACACAATTGAAATTTCCCAAGGCAGTGAGAAAGGAGAAAGGAAGGTGAACAATTCATAAGTGTTTGGACATTGAATTTAGTATGAAATAAAAATCTCTTGTTAAAATATTTGATTGCAGCTGGGCATGTTGGTGCATGCTTGTAATCCCAGTACTTGGGAGGCTGAGACTGGAGGATCGGGGTTCGGGGCCAGCCTCAGCTACTTAGTGAGGCCCTCCACAACTTAGTGAGACCCTGTTTCAAAATAAAGAATAAAAAATAGGGCTGGGGATGTAGCTCAGAGGTAGAATGCCCCTGGGTTCAATCCCCAGTACTGCAAAAAAAAAAAAAAAAAAAAAAAATATATATATATATATATATATATATATATATTTGATTGCTTTTGGTGCTTTGATGTCCTGAAGTTTTTTAGCCTTTGGAGTTATAATGAATAATAGTGCAGCTTGTGCTAAAAAAGATGCATTCCACCATTTTGCTCAGAGCCTCAGACCACAGGTGTTATATTTATTTATGAAAAATTTATTCTAAAAACTAAAATTTTACCAGTAGATACTGTGTAATAATTTGTTTATATAAGCACTAGAAATTTCAAGCATTCTAGAGCTACCAACTTGCCCAATCTAATCTGCTGATGATATCAGTTTTCTTGTGATTCAGAAATGTCAATACATTGCAATTTTCTACTTTTTTCTTTCTTTTTATTCTTTTCTTTTTCTTTTTTTTTTTGTGATGCTGGGGATTGAATCCAGGGTCATTCTACTTCTGAACTACACCCCCGGACTTATTTTATTTTATATTTAGAGACAGGGCCTCATTAAGTTGCTGAGAACCTCTCTAAATTACTGAGGTTGGCTTCAAACCTATGATTCTCCTGGCTCATCTTCCCAAGTACTGGGATTACAGGAGTGTGCCACCACTCCCAGATTTAATTTTCTAATTTATTAATCCAATTTCCACAATTCTACTAACTCCCCTTCTACTAACCCACCTTTTTTTTAAATGTTTTCATGTTTCTAAGTAAGCCACACAAAAATTATCAGTAATTCCACAAAATTGTGTATATTAATTAAGAGAGTTAAATATGTTCCTTATTGTCTTTCAGGTTAATACTGAAACTAAATGATTGGAAATTAATCATACTAATTAATACTAAGAGAATATGATCCTCACTGATAGATAGATACATAGGGGGAAAGCCAAACTTCATCAATGAAATGTCAGTATCAAGCGGGAACTTCAAATCCCAGATGATGGTTAGATGTAAAATGAAAATTTAGCTGTTGTATTAGTCACACAGTAAGGAAAGCAGAGCCAATAATCACATGAAAGCCATGAAAACCTGTAGCTATAAATCTGGCATTCAGGCTACCCATAACAGGAAATGAAATGTTTTGATAATATGGAAACATTATGTTTTGCATAGCACAAAAGTCACAGTGAGCTAGAATGTATTAAAATGCACATGTTTATATCTGTTCAAATAAGTTATATTACTTTCACATATACATCTATACAGCTATGTCTATATTCATGTGCCTCTCAGGGATCATTAAATTAGCAATTATTGTTTTATAAAGCCTTTATAAAGTAAATGAGACAACAATTTTATGATGATCTCCCACATACAATTCAGAGTTTGTTTCTAAATTAGTCACTCATTACCAGACATACTTAAAAATTCTAAATTTCTAATTTCCTATTTGCCCTCTAGATCACTATTCAAGCATGTGGATATTCTTCAATGCCCCAAGAGAGCAATCCTTAAAATGGATCCTGGGGTTAGTTATTTATTCAAGGAATACAGGAATAGACTCCAAAATTGAAGAAAGCACAGAAAAATCTTCCCCTCACTGTTGTGGGTGTAGCTACTGCCACAGGTGAATATATAAATGGCCAACATCCCTGGTGTACTGAAGTTCCAATCCGATCTCAAAAGTTAATTGTCCTCATGTCTCTCAACTTTATTTTTAGCGACACCATGTTGGTAGTATGAAATTGGCCATGCTGGAAATCAGAAAATAACTACAAGTTGGAATTTTTTCCCTCCATCTCTGAAAGAAATAAAATGGGTCTTAACAAATTACTAGGTCCACATAAAGTCTTACTTTATAATAAAGCAATGTGACAATGGACTCATAGACATGAACTCTACTAGCGAAAAGGACCCCTACCACCCAGAAGCAGCTGGCTTGATGGAAATGTTGAATGGCCTGATGAAGGCTGAATTTCATCTCTGGAATGGGGGTAACATTCTAAGAGCTGGAGTATCTGCAGAATGCAGTATCACCGTACCAGAAAATCAAAGCCAATATTTGATAGATGTCTTCTTTAGTCAAAATTGAGCAGATTCAAGTATTAAAAGATGTAGCTAGCAATGGCCCATTTTACCAGGGCACCTAATTTTCTACTAGAAGAATTTTGATTCTTGTCTTCATGCTCTGGAGCTTGAAATGCCTAGGATCCAAGGGTGATGTGTTTCGATCAGGGACACAGTGAATTGGAAGTGAAAACTGCATTCTGGCAATTTGGGGACATCTCATGTATAAATCAGTGCATGCAAAAAAGAATGAAATGGTTAAGATAGGAGTAAGAGAGCAGGAGAGAAAAATAGTGTTTCCTATCATATAGCACTCTGTTTCTTCTATCATGTTACTTAAAATGTGTACAGTAATTGAATAATTACAATTCAGGGAAATTACGGATTTGATTGGTTATATAATTTTCCCTAAGGCATAGCTAATATTTGATTTTATGATAGATTGAGTTGGAAGAAATGCTGTTTTTTTCATTTAAATTTAGTTCCCTACAACTGGAACAAAATGGTTACTTAATAATATTTTATTGAATTAGAAATACGATTATTGCTGGTTTTCCAAATCTTCAAGTGAAATTTTATTAATTTCATTGATTAAAGCCAAGTGTGGTGGTGTACCTTTGTAATCCTAATACTTGGGAGGCTGAGACAGGGGGATCGCAGGGTTGCAGCCAGTCTCAGCAACTTGTGAGGCCCTCCACAAATTAGTGAGAACCTGTTTCAAAATAAAGAATAAAATAGGGCTGGGGGTGTAGCTCAGAGGTAGAATGCCCCTGGGTTCAATCCCCAGTACCACAAAAAATTTTTTTTTTCATCAATTGGTATAACTGAGTGACAAAATTTTTAACAAATGAAAGAAATGATGTTTATCATGCCATTATAAATTCTAGCTGTGAGCCTGTAATCCTAGTACTTGGGAGGCTGAGACAGGAGGATCACAGATTTGAGGACAGACTCAGCAAGTAATGAGACTCTAAGTAACCTAGCGAGACCCTGTTTCAAAAAACAAAAATTAAAAAGGGCTAGGAGTGTAGCTAGAAGGTAAAATTCTCTGGGTTCATTCCCCAGTCCCCAAGACTGCAAAAAAAAAAAAAAGGCACACAGTGCACATATTTAAGAATAATAATGTACTACAGCAAATGGCATTTACAGTTATCACTATGTTAAAAGAAATGTTACAGAACAATTATAATAAAGTAAATGTTGTCACATCCTCACCCACCTGTTTCTGTGTCATAGCAGTGGACTGAGGATGAGGTGTAAGTTGTGCCACTGTTCCATCTATTGTTAGCCTGCGGTGGGTGCATTGCAAGGTGTAAAATCCTTTTGACCTCTTATCAGTGGCAAGTGCATAATGAAGTTAAAAATAAAATGCAGCTTTTCTTCCAGCCCTTATCACCTAATCCTTTCAGGCTCAGAACAACTTTTTCTCTTACTATGCAGGCTTAAAAACCCAATCCTATAATTTTTGCTTATTATAATTATGGAAGTAGCATGTTATTCTGTGAGCTATTTCATTGAGATATCAAAAAGAGGTCCTGACCGGCTCGTTATTGGAGATTTCATGTCACAATGTCAGTGTAAGTGTCGCTCTTTTGATCCAGGTCTGGTGTGGATTTGTTCATTAATGATTTCCCTCCTGAATCATTCTCTCCCCCTACATGGGTTAGGTTTCATATGTTCATCTAATAATATCTGGCTTTTCTTTTTCTTTTTACTACAAATTTGTTAGCAGGAAGGGATCATACTAGTGTAGAAATGAGCTAGAATTTACTTAGTGTACCTATTTGGTTGTTTTTATTAAATTCTTTGATTTCTCAATGATATTGATGATATGGAATTATCATTGATTCTTCAGGGATAATGTAAGATTATCATTGACTTCTCAATGATAACCTAAAATTAACCCAAGTTAAGTGTTCTCACCTAGCTTGATAGATTAGTTAACTATACATAGTACTTATGTGAAACTAATTTTTAATATAACTAAGAAAAAGGTATTATCAAATAGACCAAAAAGCAAGAAAAACTCTGATAATTGGATTAATTAATTTACCCTAGATTCTCCATAATATTTTTTGTTTGATTTTAGCATTGGGCTGCCAAGAGATGGTCAATAACCACATAAAGTGTCCTGGTTCTGAATGAGCCAGACAAAGTTCAGATAAATGTAGCTGAATTACAAAAGACTGAACAAAAAAATAATTGACAAGAAAGGAACCTGCAGGCAGAAAGTCTAATAAAGATATAACACTTTCGGGTTGTGTATCTCATTTAGCCACACCTGACTATCATATAAATGTTATTATACCCTTTCCCTCTAAGAAATATCTTCAGAAGTACTAAATTACAGCCTAGCATGGTGGTGCATGCTTGTAATCCCAGTATATGGGAGGCTGAGACAAGAACATCGCAGGTTAGTGGCCAGCCTCAACAACAGAGCAAGGCCCTCTGTAACTCAGTGAGATCATGTTTCAAAATAAAAAATAAAATAGGACTGGGGCTGTAGCTATGAAATAGAATGCTCCTGGATTCAATCCCCAGTACCACACACACACACACACACACACACACACACACAAAGAAGAAGAAAAAGAAGCACTAAGTTACTTCTAGATATTCAAAAACTGCCATGAAAGACATGATCTGAATTCAAGTCTTCCTTAGCCACTTAGGACCCTGGGTGAAAGAAGCAATCAAGACTTACCAGGTGGCACTATGGCGCCTTAGTGCACTGCTCTCAGCTTTAGCAAACATTTCATGAAGAGAGACATTGAAGTCTTGCAGGGCTCTGGCCTTTTCTTGCTCATACATTTGAGAGGTAATAGCTAGAGGAATAAAACCCTCAGAAATTCAATAAAAGTGGTACCAAATCTCTCTAACAGGCGGGCTCAGGAGGAACTTTCCTTTGCAGTAAGCATCTCTCTTCCTTGAAGCATGAGAACTTGTTCCTGTCATAAGAGCTGAGGCTATGAAATCTCCACTTATTTCAGCCCAAGGTGGGAGCATGGAGGCGGTGAACCTACATGACTATTATTGCATTATCGGAATGGAAATAGAAGAACATCGATAGTGTGTTTGCATGATCCATTGATAGCACTTTTTTTAAATCACGTGTCATTGATATTTACAAAAGTAAAAATCTTCAAGAAATATAATGAAGCCTCTACTTGTAAAAGTTGAATAAAGTTTTTTTAATAAATTACTCTTCAAAATCAACAAAGTTCTATTAACACACCTAAATATTATCACATGAAAATTTAACTGGATGAAGTATTCTTTAAAATATATGTGTGTGTGTTTAAATATGTGAAGGTTACAAAAAAGAACTATACTCATCCTGAAATTTGATCCAGGGGATATTTTTCAGGGAACTTAGAAAGAAAATTGACAAAGTCAAGTAAAAGTTATACTATTAGGATTTTTGGTATATATATATAATATTAATAGAGTTTTGTTTTATAATTTACAAGTTTCCAAACAAACTTTTATAAGATTTAGAGTATTTATTTTGCATCATTTGGGATGTTGCATAGTTCTGCTTCATAAGATTGAGCAGAACTTAATGTCACCTAATGTCAAAGGGAATTTTGTAATTTCTAAGTTTCGCATCAAATTAAGTGTGATAATATCCACAGAGTACTGACTTGTTCCATTTAGTAGGTTGTCTTTAAGCCAAATTTGTGCTATAAAAAATTTTAAAGTTTATTTAAATTTGCAGGGAAAAAATGCACTTTCCTCTCCAAAAAGTCCATGTTCTTTTCCTTGGAACCTGTTGGGTATGTCATCTTACCTGGCAAAAGAGAATAAGGTTACATGCATATAGAAATGGACTTGCTAATCAGCCAGCATTGAAATAATATGATTATCCTGAATTGTCCACCTGGGCCCAATATAACTACAATGGTCCTTCAGGGAGGAAGAGAAAGGGGAAGATAGAGAGCCACACTGATTGAGTGTGGCACTGATTTGGTGTGGGAAGAACTTGACCAACCATTTCTGGTTTGAAGGTGGAGGAAGGGCGTCTCAAAGCTAGGAATGGGACTGACCTCTAGAAACTAGAAAAGGCAAGGAGATAGATGCTTCGTGGACCACATGCTAGACTACAGAACTGTGAGATATCAAATTTTTTTCTTAGAAACCACCAGGCTTGCTGCTATTTGTTGTAGCCATGATACAAAACAAATACACTCAATCACTAGTGAAGCCACCTTCCCAACATGTGTTAATTAAGCTTAGACTTCATGTCCTTCATTCCAGTAGTGTAGTGTTTGACATTTCATATATGACAAATGAATAAATAATTGAATGGTACTTGAAATTTGTATAGAAATATAATCAATACATTTGTGGCTATCTTGTGTTTTTCACAGTAAATTCCATGACTAAATTCCATGTGTACTGGGTTAAAAGGAAGATGGTATTGGGGAAGGTTACCTTTAGAGTCTCTAGAAAAGAATCTGACTTTCCCAGGATGCATCCTGCACTCATCTGTTGGTCCATGCCTCTGCATCACAAGGCTTTTACTCTCTCTTCTCCATCATTACCGTCACATCATCCTCCCTATTATAAGTACCCTTATAATCATCCAGATGATGATCAGAATAGTCATCCCATCTCAATAGCCTTACCTTACCCACACATGTAGTGTCCTTTTTGACACCAGGCATAGTGGCACAAGCCTGTAATCCCAGGTACTGGGGGGTGCTGAAGCAGGAGAATTATAAGTTTGAGGACAATTTGGGCAACTTAGTGAAACACTAAAATAAAAAAATAATAAAAATGACTGGGGGTGTAACTCAGTCATAGAGTGCTTTCCTAGCATGCATTGATGTAGGATAGATTAAATAAATAGGTACAAAGGAAACATTAGGGAGAAGGAAAATGTAACTTTAATTGGAAGCCTATGACAAGGCCTGTTAGGCCCAAAAGTCCCTGAGGAATTTACAAGAGCCCCTGAGCACTACTGACTCTTCTTAGGGAGGTACCTGTCAGATAATACATCACACAAAAGAAGGGATAATCTCCTTGGGTACTACTCAAGAGAGCAATTGTTGGCTGTTCTTTTGTTTTTTTTTTTTGGCAGTACTGGGATGGAACCCAGGAGCATTCTACCTCCAAGCTATACCCCCAGCCCTATTTTTTATTCTTTATTTTGAAACAGGGTCTCACTAAGTTGGGGAGGGCCTCACTAAGTAGCTGAGGCTGACCGCGAACCCAGATCCTCTGGTCTCAGCCTCCCAAGTACTGGGATTACAAGCGTGCACCACCACACCTGGCTTGTTGGCTGTTCTTAGTTTAAGAAGGACACCTGATGACAAGACAGTGCTGATCAGGGACAGGACCCTAAATCACCCTGTGTCTACTGGAGGTCATCCACACATACCTCCTGCCCACCTCTCATGAAAGTCCCCTAAAAAGAAAGAGTCTTGCATTCCCCAAAAGTCCCTCTTGAGGTAGCCTGTGTTCTCCCTTGAACATGTATCTACATGTATCTACCACTGTCCTAAATAAACATAGGTCTTTGTCTCTGACTGGCGCATGCTGAAATTCTTTTCAGCCATGGAATCTAAGAACCCTGCTGATCCTGAGTTCCAGAGGTGAGGAATCAACTCATCATTCCCGACAGCATGAGGTCCTCAATTCTAATCCCCAGTACCACAAAAGAAGAAGAAAAAAGGCCTTTTTTTGCATTGTAGGATTATATATTCACAGGTTACAGGGTTTAGGATGTGGATCTTTGGGACCATTATTCAACTTACTGATGAGGTAGAATAGAAGAGATAAAAATTTTAGGTAGAAAGGAGACAATGGGAAGGAAAATATAGCTTTAAAATCTGGAAAGTTTGTGATCTCTAACTCCACCCTATAGGGCGTGTCCTGTCTTTGGCAGAAGCCTCAATGAGCCCACACCCTTGATCACAATGGCCCCTCCCCACCTGAGATCCCTGAGATGCTTAGTGTAAACAAAGGGTCCATGAGGAGGACAAAGGTCACACACCAGCCAGCCACCACCCATAGGTTGACAGGGAAACTGAAGATTAAGAGGAAGTCCAGACCTTCACTGTGGGACCCCACCTACCCCCTCATGGGGTTTCTATAAAAGAACTGAGAATGCAGCAAAGGCTGTCTTGCTTGCTTGGATGGACATGCACAAAGAGACTCACTCTCCCCCTCTTGAGATGGCCCAAGTCTCCCCTGAACCTGTATCCCCAACTTTCTTGAATTAATCCTTTGCCTTTTCTCTGATGGCACATGCTGAAATTCTTTTCATCATGGAGGCCAAGAACCCACAGAATTATCACAATTGCCCAATATAAGTTAGGTTCTTTAATAACTGTATTTCTATTAGATAGTTAACTCTAATAAGAACAAAAATATCTGGTTATTTACTCTTAGATCCCTAATAGGCATTGCAGTATCTAAAATATATTGTAAACCAATTTGTCGAAGAAAGAGTATAAATCATTGGCATGAATGAATGAGACAGCTAATACATAGGTGGTGAAAACTAGTAAAATAAGACAGATGAGTCATTTTAGATTTGCAAATATTTTATCCCAGTCTAAAAATGTAAATGTATCTGGACAAAATTATAGCTAGCAAAATTACTAACCTGTCATTTGTTTTTGTTATTATTAAGGTTGAATATTTTAGCAGAGATAGAATGGGGTAAACTGGCTTATATTCAAATAATTAATACATATGCAAACTTGGAAAACACAATTTTTCATTCAGTTTTTCTCGGTTTATTTCTCAAAGACTAATGAGATAATGCATGTGAAAAGTCCTAAATAAATTACATGGCGAACGGGATGAGACATGACCGAATTCCTTTTGAACTTGTTTGCATGCATGTATGTGTGATTTTTAAGATAAATAATATTATTAAGAGATATTTTATATTTGGATGATTGCTAGTTTGATTATGGAAAATGTATCATTTTCAGAAAAAAAACCAGTGTTCAAAACAGTCATTTCAGTACATCTGGATATATTCATGAAACTGTCTGTCTCGCTTTGCTGCAATTACATTTGTTAATGGGTAGCAGCAAATAATCACTGAATATCTAAGTACAAAAAAAATCATTTCTGTTGCTGACTATGAGACTGTCACTTATTTGTCCACAAAATTATCCTGGATATATCCTAGAACCTGAGTTATCCTCCATAAATCTATTGGGACTGAAAGGCACCCCATTTTAGAAGGGACCCCTTGCTCTAGCCACGGGACCCGGCGCCGACCCAGGAACGCTCAGGACTCCATCTTGCTGCAATCGCACGAGGTTTTATTGAACCAGTATACTGGGGCCGAGCTCATATCTCACGCAGGAGAGGAGGTCGACCCTCAGCGAAGGGAGAGGGGAACATTTAAAGAGCAAAACCAAAGA
>PVJS01049770.1:0-14558 GCA_004027185.1 Glis glis | reverse complement strand
ACACACACACACACACACACACACACACACACACTTTTGTTATATCAAGAATATTAGGTGAAAGTGTACAAAATTGTAGTTACATAGGTCAAATCAGTCCAGAGTAATAATGTGCAGCACGACGGCTACAGTTAATTATTCTATTTTATATACTGGAACTCTGCTAAGACAGCATATTTCAGGTGCTCTATCTCACACACACAAAGGCAACTATGGAAGGAGACAGGTGCAGTTTTACTCTAGTGACCACTTCACTGTGTACATACATATTTGTCCAACATCTTGTTGTACACCTAAAATATATGCAATTCTTATGGAGAAAGAGATGGAGAGAGAAAGGGAGAAGAACGTATTAGGTTATTTACATACTTTGATATAGTAATCATACTTTTGACACTCCGTCCTCAGGAAATATTTCTAAATACAGAGAAATGTTTATTTGCAGATATATTTATTGTATTCTCACTTATTTATGAAAATGAATATTGAAAAAACCTAAGTGTTCAACAATTGCTAAGTAATTTATACTATCCCCATCTGTTGCAATGTTATGCAGCCATTAAAGTTGTTTATAAAGAGGTAGTAATAGCACATAATGTAAAATCAAATGTGGGTAAAAAATCATAATTAGGAAAAAGTAACTGGGCAGAGTTAAAAACTGAAAGAAAATTGGCTCTAATGTTATTATTCTTTGTCTTTAGATAGTTAGATTATGGGTAACATTTCTCCTCTTCCTTTTTGTTTGCTTTCTAAATTTTATAAAATATATATTTTAATGAAATGATTGCCTTTGTTTAAAAAATATGAATGCATATGAACTAAAGGAGAAAGGGTGAGAATAAGGGAAAGGACATTGATTTCTCCCTCTCTCCTCTGTTTGACTTTTCAAAGGTCATCCCTGGCGAAAATGAGGTGATCATGGGTCATTGGTTGATAGTCAGCTACTGAGGTGGTGTCTGCCACATCTAGCCTGCCAAACTCCCAGCATCTGACAGTTGGATAGTATTTACTGTCCTCCAGACCCAAGGCTCGGAACAGGGGCTTAGTACTCAATAAGCATTGGACAAACCACAATGAAACCAAGCAATGCTGCCCAGATCTCATTCTACTATTTCCAAGGGGATCTTTATTTTCAGTCTACATCCCTGATGCAAGACAGGATCAAAATTTATCACTGCTTCCCACACACTTCAGTCTTACTTATACCAGAGTTCAAATGTTTCATCTCTCAAAGGGCCTAGGACTCCAAGACTGCAAACTTATCTAGTCCATGGGACCATTCTGTCCAAAACACAAACTGATTTACAAAGGCTGAAGGCAGAGCCGGGCGTGGTGGCGCACGCTTGTAATCCCAGTACTTTGGGAGGCGGAGACCGGAGGATCCGGGTTCGCGGCCAGCCTCAGCTCTCACTCTGTCTCTCTCTGTCTCTCTCTCTCTCTCCTTAGTGAGGCCCTCCGCAACGTCGTGAGACCCGGTTTCAAAATAAAGCATAAAAAATAGGGCCGGGGGTGTAGCGCGGAGGTAGAAGGCCTCTGCATTCAATCCCCGGTACCGCAAAAAAAAAAAAAAAAAAAAAAAGGCTGAAGGCAAACTCTTGGGAAAATTCAAAGAATTCACTCTCTTTAAGAGTTGACTCCATCCCTGTCAACAACAGGATAAGCTTCAGTTCCTTCTCTACAAAGCTGATACTTATCACACATTCCCTTCTGCTCCCCAAGTCAAAGGCATCCCTTGGACAACTCACATTTCTGCAAATTGGTGTCTATTTGTCGCTATTTGGTTTATTATCTCTGGTTCAGGGACAATTTTAAGCAGACTTTGGCAGGCTCTTATGATAACAATCTGCCCCATGGTGCTCCTTATGGAAGACACCTGCTTTGCCAAGAAGATGCATTAGCTGTGGGTGACTGAGTTAGAACATAATTAAGCTGTCAAAGTTTCCAGTGGACCCTGCTGGGCCTGGGCACAGTAAATCTCAGGGCTGCCGATCTCTTGTATTGGCCATGGTGCCTGTCCAGTCAAGGGACCCTGGATCCTTCCTTCCTTCTTACATTAGGAGTCAGAAAGTGTCAATAAAGGCACAGATTGCTCAGGAAGGAGACCAGGGTTTTAAGGCTGTATCGATAGTGATAATGCTGGGCTGGTTATTTCATCAGCCATCCTTTCCAGAATCATTTTAACCCAACAGAACCCTGGAGTCAGCCCATAGCCAAAACAGCTCCCAGAAGTCTTAATGCTGCTAGAAAGGGCTTCTTGAGGGTCCAGCCCTGCTCCATCTTGGAGCTTCACCTAGGACAGAGGCTTCTATCTAAGGCCAAGATGATAAATAAAATGTATCACGGTATCTCCTCAATAGAAGATGACTCCCTGGAGATAGAGAAGGTCACATGTAAGATTTCCTGACCAACAAATTTTATTTTTCTATCCACTACCCCAGCCTTTCCCACCAAGAGCCAATGTTGGAGAGCTTTGGATTTTAAAAATAGGAGGGAGCCAGGCATGGTGGCACATGCCTGTAATCCCAGGACTTGGGAGGCTGAAGCAGGAGGATCACAAGTTTGAGGCAAACCTCATCAATTTAACAAGACCCACAGCAACTTAGTGAGACCCTGTCTTAAAATAAAAAATAAAAAGGGCTGGGGTTGTGGCTTGAAGGTAGAATGCCCCTGGATTAAATCCTCAGAACCAAAAGAAAATAAGAGGGAGGCAATTCTTCTCCTTAGTTTTATCCTCTCTCACCAGGTCCCAAGCTGCCCAAAAATGTATCTGCTCAACCCCTAGCCTATCAGCCCCCTTTTATATGTAATGTGGGTTGGTGGAAAGAGCACAAGCTTTGGGTTCACACCCACCTGGACAAAAACTTGACCTTTTTAATCTGTAAACCCATGATCTCTGTTAGTATCAAATACCACCATATACCTTGAAATGTAAGCTAAATAAAGTTCTATCTGTAAAGTACCTGGTGACTTCTTAATAGATATTAGTAGCTTCCTTCATCATATATCTAATCCATCCCAAGGCCAAGGGTCATCTCTTCAAAAGAGACTTCCCTGACCACCCACTAGGAAGCAGCTGCCACCCTCCTGACCCATGAGCACATCACCGTTTTTATTTTATTTCTTCACTCATCTGTTTAATCACTATCCCATCCTCTGCCATGCGGGCTCCTATGAGTTCCATGAGGGTTGTCTACTGTCTTCAGTGCCTGGAGCAGCTCCCCAGACACCACAGGAGCCCATAAAGATTTGTCAGATGAATAAATTGTCAGCATGGGCTCTGGCTGAAAAGACCCCACAGTGTGGACAGGGAGGCGCTAACCTGGCTTTGCTGCGGGACATAGCTTCAGGAAAAATTCACAGTCACACGATGGCCTTGCAGCTCAGCAGTGGATCAGGCCAAGAGCCTTTTAGCACAGAGTTCACTGGGGTATGCCTCCACCACCTCTTAGGCCTCTGGCAGGCAACTGGCAGGGGAGGAGCACCCTCCCAAGCAGAGGACATCCTAGGGCTTACCTGCAGAAGCCCAAACATGACATGGAAGAGGAAGAGGAAGAGGAAGAGGAAAAGGAATCCTTTTCGAAAGGGAAGCCTGGAAGCAGAATGAGCCAATCACACGTGTTGCCAGCCACTGAGACTAAAAGCTCAGATCTTGGGCATGTGCCACAAAATACCTTCTGTCTATCTGGGAGACAGAGCTGGCCTCAGCTATCAACTTCTGCTTAACATTTCTTTGTTAGAAAAGAAAACAAAATCCTATCTCTGATAAGAAGAGAGTATTTTGTTGTGGTGATGTTATTGCTCCTTAGAGAAAACTGAAATAAAGTAACAATTTAAACCCTCATTAGTAATCTCAATAAATATAAGTAGATAAATAAAGCACCATTTCCCTCATAAAATCAGAATAATTAAAATATTTCTCCAAATCAACTAAGGTAAATAAATAATAAGGTAAATAATTAAAATAGTTCTCCAAACTGACTATTAGGAGAATAAGTTGCTACAGAAATTTGAGGAGGAATTTAGAATCTTAGAAATATTTCTATCAGGTCTGTCATTTCTGGTCATACAAGCTGTGTTTTTTACAATTCCAACGGGCGTCCATCTTGTAAGAATTGCGGGTATAGTTATTGAGACAGTTCTCGAGTAGGTGCCAGTCAAGTATCTGGTACAAAGGGTGTCTCTTTCCAATTTGTATAAAGTGGCCTTATCAGCTACTGACGAGGGCCATCTACATACAGGAACACAGTAGCTTCATTTCCATGAAATCTACACTAAGTAAAAATTCCCCAACATGGGAAATGTTTTATTTACAAAGATGTTCATCACGGCATTATTCAAACATTGCAAACAACCTAAATGTCCAATAGGAAGGAAACGATTAAATCAACTGTGGCACATACATTTGATATTTATGAACTGCTTAGAATAACACAGGAAAAAGCTTTTGCAATGTTATCATTATAATTTTATACTTAGGGATACAAAATTGTGTATACAGCATGATTACCACTATGTAAAGCAAACAAAAAATTTTAAAAGCTATTCATAATGAAATTGTAGGATGGTAATAAGCTGAAATGTGTATTAGCAGCAGTTGTTTGGGGTGCAGGATTACGGGTGCTATTTTTCCTCTCTAACTCTCTAATATTTTCCAAATAGTTTAATGAGTATGTATTCATTTTATAGTGAAGTGTCTACCAATAAATTTCTAGAAGCAGAGAATAGTTAGACATCAGAGGCAGAATTAGAACCTTTCAAAACTCTGTTGCCGAGGCGTGAAGACATTGAAGCACCTGATGTTTTCTGCATTTGTGGGAGACATTTCAGAACCTTGGCTAATGAGATTATTTTCCACCACCTGCTCCAGGAGTGCTCATGGAGATGAGAAGCCAGGGACCTGGAAAACTCTGAAAAAGAGGAGGGAAGCATCCCTGCCACCAAAAGTTAAAGAGTACACTACATTACTCTCGCCTTCGAAAATGTCTATTTTTCCTCAGACCCCAAGTCGTCTCAAAGAACAATTCCTGACAAGTCGCCTCCCATCAGCATGGGATGGCTAAGGTAGGAATATTACCAAATATGCCCACTTCACATCTGTTAGAAATGGCGACCATGAATTTATAGCAAGTTTCTTTGAAATCATTGGTCTTCCTATGTCCTCCATCTCTCCATTTACTACTCATGTCACAAAGTAAGGTATTAGTTATTTGGGGCTAAAGGGATCTAATTTGTTCTAGGATGCTACTCCCAGGGAGAAGGGTGATTCCCAGGGAGAAGGCTTAAAGGTTGGCAATGTTCTCTCGTGGGACCACTTGACAACTGCACACTTCGGTTTCACCTTATCCGTCCTTAATTGGTTCATATAGAATATGTAGGCACAGCCTACTCCAGTCACAGGCACAAAGAAATCTTACCTAAATTCATGGTAGGGCATGCTGTGGACAGTTGGGTTTCTTCTTCCCACAATCTCTATTACATTTCTTCAATCTGGCCTCCAATTTTGTTGAGATTTCTGTTTGGACCACATTCCTGCCCTCAATTAGTTATTCTAAGTAGTGCTGGCCCTGTTCTGATATCCCCAGATGGTATTTGACGCCTGACTTCGGATGACACAAGGCATTTCAATCCTCTTCACCAGCCAATGTGAGGCCTTAGGTTGCAACCTGGAGCCCCAAGCCTCCTACTAAATTGCTGATACAAAGCCGGGCGTGGTGGCGCACGCTTGTAATCCCAATACTTTGGGAGGCGGAGACCGGAGGATCTGGGTTCACGGACAGCCTCAGCTCTCTCTCTCTCTCTCTCTCTCTCTCTCACTCCCTGTCTCTCTCTCTCTCTCTCTCTCTCTCTCTACCTAGTGAGGCCCTCCGCAACTTCGTGAGACCTGGTTTCAAAATAAAGCATAAAAAAATAGGGCCGGGGGTGTAGCGTGGAGGTAGAACGCCCCTGGGTTCAATACCCGGTACTGCAAAAAAAAAAAATTGCTGATACATTCCTTTGGCAAATAATGTTGAGCATCTCTAAGATGTCAGACATGAGCTAAGGTCTGCAGATTCTCTGGTGACTTTCCTCGGCAAAGTCAAAGCTCCTGCCCTCGTGGAGGTTACATCCTAATTGCATAAGTAGACAATTAACACACAGAAAAATGAATAAATAATTACAGATTTAAATAAATGCTATGATGTAAATAATAAAGATGATGAAATACAGTAGAAGAAATTACAATATGAACTGAAGGATGGTAATGAGCTGATCATGCCAATTGCTGGGCTACTTTAGAGCTGTCCAAGAAGAACTAGAGTTTCTCACCCCCTATAGACACAAGTTTGAACTTTACAGTCTGATTGCTTCTCCTGACCTTGGATTGTGCATGCTTCTGGCTTCTTTCCCTCCAGTGGATCCTGTCTGATTTAAACATATGCCTTGAGGGTGAACCTATAAAAGTTATAGCTCTTGTGAGAACAATTATGAGGAAGAGACCAAAGGGTTGAGGGCAACCATGAAGATGGGACATCCTCTTATTCCCTGGAAAATGCCTCTCAGATGTTATCAAGAGGTACATGAGAGACATATCATCTTTTTATTCTCCCCCTAGAGATTCTGATTCAATATGTCTGGATAAAACTCAGGAATTTAAATTTTTAGTGTGTAACCCCAAGTAATTCCAATATAGGTCGTCCTTAGGCCATATGTTGAGAAACAGCATTCTAGAAACAGAAAAAAATAAAGTTAATACTGAATATTTGTCAAATTATTCCTGTTAAAATGCTTTGGTGAATGTGCTATAGCATAGCAGTTAAATGTATGGGACTCAGGGTCAAGCAAATCCAACTCAAATCTTTGACTTATTTACTGTGGCCTTTATTTACTGTGTATTTTTTTATCTGTAAAAGAGAGGAAATGAAGAAACCTGTCCCATTGTAAAGATAGTGATAATACTTTATTGTGAAGATAAAATGAAATGTTTAAAGACATTTATCCAGGGCATGCCACCTATTAAGTTCTTAAGAAATCAATGTTTGATGATGATGAAGATAGAGGTTAGGGTGGTGGTAATGATTATGATGGTGGTGCTGGTGGTGCTGGTGATACTGAAGGTGATGATAGTGGTAGTGATGATGATGATGATGAAGGGATGATTGTGGTGATGAAGATGATGATGATGGTGGTGGTGGTGATAATGCAGGAGAAACACTTAAACATACATTTGGTTTCAAACAAGGATTGTTCATTCTGAATGCATTGCATTTTTCCCAGAGGAGGAACAGTGCATCTGAAGTTTCCAGTCTGGCAGAAAAGAAAGCCTAAATAAAGAAAACAAATGAGGGAAAAAACAAAAATTTGGGCATTAAACCTAAAGCCCAAATAACTCCAAATGTTGCAGAAGACAAACGAGTCTTTACACTGGTGATCTACTGTTTTATCTGCTGAGCATTACGCCCCTTCTTTTTAGTACAAGAACCTTGACTTTTCTTTGAATAGTCTCTCTTTCCCACTATCTCACCATACCTGTTTTAGTGGGACTGAGCAACACCCAGGTCAAAGTGTGGGTCCTCAAGTCAGGCCTGACTGACCTGAATCAGAGATCAGGACCAATAGGGACCCCAACTAGAAGTTCTCCAGGTCAATGTTCAGAACTCTTCATGGAGCTTTGGGGAAAGAGAATTTCTGCTACCTGTGGGCTGGGTTAGTTAGTTATAAGCCTGAAGATGCAGGGGGCTATCTTTGCCACAGTGCAAAAACTGCCTTCCTAAGAAAAAACCCAGCAGGGAGCTGTGTAAAAACCCAGAGGTAAGCCGGGCGTGGTGGTGCACGCTTGTAATCCCCGTACTTGGAGACTGAGACCGGAGGATCCTGGTTCGCAGCCAGCCTCAGCTACTGAGTGAGGCCCTTGCAACTTAGCAAGATCCTGTTTCAAAATAAAGAATAAAAATAGGGCTGGGGGTGGAGCTTGGAGATAAAATGCCCCTAGGTTCAATCCCTAGTACCACAAAAGAAAAAAAAAAAAACAGAGGTACTACAATAGAGAGAGAAAACTCAGGATCTTCATGATGTTGGTAGGCTTTTGAATTTTACCTGATCATGATATTTTGAATCTATTCCTACCTGAGTCAGTTCTACCCTTTGACATCCCACTTCCAGAAACCACTAAATCCCACATCCATTTCTTTTTAACCTAATCTGTTCTAGGTAGGGTCTATTTTGGTTACAAATGAAGTATTCCTGTCTAATATGGAAATGATAAAGTAGAATAAAGACAACTGAGACTATATAATATATAATACATGCATATATACACATACATTTTATATATATACATATGCATGTATATGTCTGTACACATGTGTATGTATATGTGTGTGAATGAGAAGTTGAACTGGAAATATGTAAATTCTCAGTTTAGCTTCTCAACTGGAGATAGTAATTATTTTCCACATTTATAGAGACTAATAAGTGGCATTCAGAGAAGGGCTTGGCTAATGATTATAATTGATGGCATCAAACCTAGTTAACTGAGCACACACTTTGATACCAATTCAGACAACTCTACCCTGCAGACATTAGAGGGCTGGCCAGTGGGGGTGGAGTGGTCAGCAATCTGTGCCATGAACAGGTACATGATAAATGTCAGATTCAGGTGTGGCAGTAGTACCCAGGTGACAACATGAGTGATGTGTCTCAGGGTTAAGAAGAGCACAGTGGACTTGCACTTCTGTAGAGAGAAGCCCAGCTAGGCAAGAGGCAGTTAGATAGAACAGGTTTCGGGCATGATTTTCTTCATTACTTATTTAGAAGAATTTGAAGAACTCACTAGGTCTATAGTCTTTAACAATAGTACAGCCTATCAGAGATCAAGCATACTGTAGAGAATAAGAAGAAATAGTTACATCTTCAACAGGAATAATATTGATATATTTGTTCATTCAACCAAACTTCCTGAAAGTCCATAGAAAACGATAATGTACTACACATTTCAAAAAACTAGAAGGATTTTGAAAGTTTTCACCATAAAGAAATAATAAATGTTTGAGGATATAAATAACTTTAACCTGATTTAAACATTACTCAGTGTATCCATGTATCAAAACATCACATGGTACCCCATTAATATGTATAATTTTTTTGTTTTCATGCATCTATTTAAAATTTTTTTAACTTATCAGAGTCTATTAAGTTAGAGTTTTGATTTTTGTATTAGAACAGAATAAAGAACTGCAAGTAATTTTAAAGGATTGAGGTTAACAAGGAAAATTAAGTAAAAGTTTACATTTGGGTTTGAATAGGGATATAAGATCACTGATGGATATGAAAACTTCTCAACCATCCTCATCCCTGGAGGTCACAAAGAATGAGACAGGGTCCAAAGTTACTGCCTACTTCAAAAGGCCGTCCGGAGGCTTTGCTTCTATTCCTCAGATAACTGGTGGTGACAGACAGATAAGGAATTAATGTAGTGCCACTTTAGTAAGTATCTCAGCACTCTGGCTGTATCTGCAGTCGTGTCATTTCCTCCTTTCCACCCCTATCCTTGGCCACCTTAATACTAGCCAAGTAATATCGCTAAAGGGAATCCATAAAGAGATATGAACCAACACCCTGGCATGCCTGTTGTGATGCTGAAACCCCAAGAGAGATGTTATTTCCCCTGCATCTCATCTAAAACCTGCGCTTTGCAGTTTAAGAGGCAGTTCTTCTTCACCGTGTACTCCTGGATTCAACAAAACAATGACTGCACCTGCCCAGAATGGCTACAGACCCCAGTGCAGCTCCTAAGCAATGCTGCTGAAGACGTATACACCATGCAGGCACATGAAGCCCTGTCAAAGGTGGGCTAGGAGTCCCAAGCACAGGGCACAAGTCTTGAAAGAACAGTGTGAAGTCAAGTTCCCACTCAGGCTGAGCCATCACCCGCTGTCAGGAGGTCTCCTGCTGATGGGACATCAGGAGGGACCTGTGTTTGCTTCTGAACCAAGGTGGGAGGCTTCTGCTGCGGGACCCCTGCTCTGCCTGGTGTGAGACAGCAAGCTGGAAATTGCTTCTGTCTGGAGGGAATGGAAATTTGACATGCACAATTCCAATCTGGGGTGTCATTCCAAAACTTGAACCAATCACAGTCAAATACAAAGAAGGGACATAGGGAGGGCACTTTATCTGCACATGACTGTCACGTTCCATGAGCAGACCCTATCCTCTGGCCTGGTCAGAGGGTTTGAGGGTCAGGGATTGAGAACTGTGATAACAGGTCCTCTGGTTGGGGCTGCTCATTCTTTCATGTGCATGTTGTTCCCTAAGACGATGCTGACTGCTTTACTTTAGCTAATTGGATATTATGAAAATAACAAGTTTATGAATATAGAATTCACAAAACTCTGTAAATAGCTTACTATTTGAGCTATTGGTACAGATACTTTGAGGGTCATTTGCACCTCCAGAATTTGAGAATAATGACAAAATTTTAAGCATGCCTTTCCTTGCTAGGCATAAGGAAAGATGTATAAAGTTAAGGAGAGCCCAAATATTTGTTAATTACATTTATGCACCAGACACCTGTCAGATACTTTGTATTAATTACTGCATAGTCCTCCCAAAGATGACTATGAAAGATGAATATTAATTTCCATTTTCAGATGAGAAAACTGTGGCTTAGAGATCTAATGTTTCTTGCTCAAGCTCACAGAGAAAATAAGAGGATAATTCAACTCTCAAAGCCAGAGATATCACACACACACACACACACACACACACACACACACACACATATGAAGGCACTTTGATGTATACACAGAGGTGGAAACACAACCAGAAGTCCATGTAGCTTTGTGTACACACACCTGTCCATGTACACATTCTCTCCAGACTGGCTCAGGCTCTTCATGTCTCCAGTTATTCAAACCAGTAGGAGGTTCCACATAGTTTACCCAATAACAGAAAAACAAGTTAGATGTGGACAAAGTAGGCACTCCATCCTCACAGTCCTGGACTCTTGACTGACTGAGCCAGCAGTTGACCCAGGGGCTCCGAGGAGCCCTTGAACTTCTGCCTCCACTAGATCAATAGCCACTCAGAGACTTTTTCACCAATGTCCTGCGGCCCAATACCTGTCTTCAGTGGGGTATGCTTGACCTTCTGATAGCGGATGCTGAGTTAAGGTACAAATACTGAGGCTGTACACAAGAATAGCAGCACTTCAGTCCTTAGGGCACCTTAGCCTACTAACTCTGGCACAGAGTGGGAATTCTGTAGGTGTTTGTTGACTGAGTAACTAACAAAGAAGACCAAGAGTTCAAGTAGCAAATTCATTCCTGTGGGTGAAGATGTTTTATATACCTCAAGCCTGCTAGCCCTCAGAAGAAAATAATTGCAACCAATTTATTTTTAAACATCTTTTTTCCCCTACGGATGGAGAAGGGTCCTCAACTCAGCAGCCTGGTTGGCTCTCCCACTTTCCATATGGTGTGGGCATTCTTGAACTAGATCCACCTGATTCCATCAATTCCATCAATGTGTACAGGTACCACTGCCCAGAAGTGGACCACAAGCACGGGTCTCTACCTGAGGCCAGGCACAAGTCTGCTCATCTTAGCTGCTCCTCTCCCCCTCAGATTTCTGAGTCTCTATCACATCTTATTCAGCACCTTCCATGTGCCTGCCCTTCTAATCTCCTTTAGGCTTCATGCATTTGGCTTCTTGCTCACTTCTTACTGGTCTGACATCATTTGTAGCATCTGTTGAGAAACACCTAACAGCCCTGACCCCTCTGAATCTCACTGCAAAAGCCTCTTTCCCTGTTCCCAATCAGAACCCGGCTGAATTCTCCTGAATTCTCTGATCATGTCACAGGCTAAGGGATGAGTGTGCAGCCCACATGCGTACCGACACAAATCCTGAGGACAGGGAAGAGGCCAGTCTTTCTTCCCAGCATCCTAGTTGAAAAGGGGATGCATGCTCTCCCCTTCCTCAGCAGCTGTACTCCATTGCGCTGCCTCCAATTTAAATGTCAGTACAATTTGCCCTTATAAAATTGCAGCTTCCACCCCCTCCTCCAGCAGGGGCTGCATCTGTAACCACGGTAACAAAATCCAGGTGCAGCAGCTCAACCACGGTTTCTATGAGGATAGAGAGCACAGAGAGGGCAAGGAGAAGGAGGGGTGATGAAATGCTATGTGAGCCTGAGGTCTCTCTGGGATCTGGGTCCATCCTCATGTACTACTGCCCAGGAAAGGCTAAGAACCCTTGTGTCGTGTGTGTGTGTGTGTGTGTGTGTGTGTGTGTGCGCGCGCGCGCATGCGTGTGTGTGTTTGTGTGTGTGTACTGGGGATGAACCTAGGAGCATTCTACTTTTGAATTACATCCACAGCCTTTCGTATTTTCATTTTTCTTTATTTTGAAACAGAGTCTCACTAAGTTGCTGAGAATCTTGCTCAATTGCTGAGGCTGGCCTCAAACCTGAGATGCTTCTGTCTCAGCCTCCCAAGTACTGCAATTACAGGCATGTACCACTGCACCCAGGCATTCATGTCTATTTTACAAGGAAAACAGTTGGAATGCTCTCCTAACTACTCTTCTACCTCATCTCAAAGCCTCTGCTCCATCTTGTTAGTTTAGCTAAAAACAACGGACAATTTCAGGAATAAAACTATTGAAGATGTTGGTTAACTTGCTTCTAAATCCAAGATGTCTCTTTGGGAAACAGACCCCTGTGTGCTTGAGCTTGCTTTTCTAATTGAATGAGCTACTCTTTCTCCCCCCTTACACCTCTCTCTCTCTCTCTCTCTCTCTCTCTCTCTCACACACACACACACACACACACACACACTGACAGAAAGATGGTGAAGATAGTAAGAAACCCAATTCTTTGATCAACAGACGTGGTGGTGGTAGTGCTTTCTAAACAGTATGTTTAATAATTGCATCACCGTGCTCCAGTGTTTTTGTGCCAGTATGTGCATCTATGCTCAGGTGAGCATCCTTGCATGACAATGTGTACATACATGTGTGCATACAAAGAGGTTTGATAAACTGCCTAAGTTATAATGGCTATCAAAGTGAGGCATGATTGGGATTTATGGCTCCAAAGCTTCTCTTCATTATACTGTACTATTCCACAAGCAAAATCTCCAGGACTGAAGAGGCAATAAATAAATAACAAATCCCCACATAATTTGTCTGGAATTCAAGACACACCACAACCTGGGAAGAACAAACAGGAAGTCACCTCTGTTGAGACTGTAACGTGGGCTGGAAGCTGTCCAGACACTCTCTGTGGATCAAGGGCCAGGCTGTCTTGGGCCCTGCAAGGTCTCTGTGTCCAAACACAGGCATCCTCTTCGTGCAGAAACACAGGGAACTCGCTGGCTGTTCGAAGTCTTGGGTGGACATAAGCAGGTGAGAACATCCTCTTGAAGACAGAGCATGAAGCAGCCAGAAATAGGTATTAGGGAGGATTCTCCAGACTCGGCATACGTGCCCAGAGAGAGTCCTTTGCTTTGATGTGGTGGGATCTCCTGATCTCCACGTTGGCACCTGCCCTCTTTGTCTCTGCACAGCGATATCCATTCATTGTTCTCCCCCTCTTGGTTTTTGACTTTCAACTGCACCTGGGCTACACTGACCACTCTGACCTCAACCACTTCAGTTTCTAACTCTATTACTGACCTATAATTGAAACTCTGCTCTGCAGAAACTGAGACCTAATCACTCCTGCATTCGGACAATTCCTCCCAGATCAACTCAGTCATGTCCAGGGCTCAGCCCCTGGCACCTGCTGTGGCCTTCTGTGTTCTGATTCATCATGACACTTCAATAACAGGATGTTAAATGGGACTTTTCTTTTGATTCAGCAGTTCAGATAAGTCTCTCAAGTTGAAAGAAAATGAAGTAGGGAGAGATCTCCAACAACTAAAACCAAGCAACAGGCCAGCAAAGGAGTTCCTTCATGAAGGGTTTGAAGTTTGTACAGGTTTTTTTAATTAAATATTTTAATTTGAGATAATTATGGATTCCTGTACTGTTGTAAGAAATAATACATATCAGCAATAATAAATGGAGACAACAGTACCCTCACTTTTAACAATAAATAGAGTAACTAGACAGAAAATAGAAGACTGGAACAATACTATATAACAACTAGACCTAACATATCTATAGAGCCCTCCATCCAACAATAACAGAATACACATTCTTCTCGAGTGCATGTGGAATGATCTCAAGTATAGTTTTATGTTGGGTGATTAAAACAAGTCTTGATAAATTAAAAAGGATTGAATTCATAAAAATCTATTCTCTAAACACAATGGAGTGTGTTAGAAATCAATATACAAGGAAATTTGAAAAATTCCATGGCATGTAGAAATTACACAAAACATTCTTAAATAACCAATGAGTGAAAGGAGAAATCAAAAGATAAATTAGGGCCGGGCGTGGTGGCGCACGCTTGTAATCCCAGTACTTTGGGAGGCGGAGACCTGAGGATCCGAGTTCGCGGCCAACCTCATCGCGCATGCGCGGGCGCGCGTGATTTATCTCTCCTCTCTCCTCTCTCTCTCTCTCTCCCTCTCTCT
>PVJS01049769.1:0-14555 GCA_004027185.1 Glis glis | reverse complement strand
TTCTGTGTGTGTGTTTGTGTGTGTGTGTGTGTGTGTGTGTGTGTGTGTGTGTGTGTGTGTGTTTTACTGGGGATTGAACTCAGGGGCATTCTACCTCTGCGTTACATTCCCAGCACTATTTTTTATTTTTATTTTGAAACAGGGTCTCATTAGGTTGATGATAGTCTCACTACTTGCTGAGGCTGTCCTTAAACCTGCGATCCTCCTCCCAAGAACTGGGATTACAAGTGTGCTCTACCACACCCAGCTATCTCTGAACTTCTTAATGTTCCCCACTAATTGCAAGCTCTGTGAATGCAAGAACATGCCTGTGTCAATTCCTGTTGTATTCCCAGGGTTTATTGCCAGGGCTTGGCACACAGCAGACACTTCATAGCTATTTGTGAGAGAATTAATGATTGATGTTGAATACCTAAGTTATTGAGGAAATGGAAAATAATAGGTGATTGCTTAGCTTAGATGAATTAAAGCAATATAGTGTCAATTACAGTGGACACCAGGAAAGCATGGGCTAGTGGTCTGGAAAAAGAAATTCTGTTCATTCAATAAACTTGCTCTCATCTCCCTCTCTTAAGGCTTTGGGATTTGATTAAGTGGTAAGAGCTGCAAAGGAAGAAGTCAGGGTTCTGATTAGACAATAGCCAGGTCATTAATTTTTTGTATTTACATATAATATTTTTTGTATTTACATATATTTCTCATATGACAAAGCCAGTTCCTGAAAGCTCTAAAAACCCCTAATGTATTCAAATATCAGATTGTGTCTCACATTTATCCTTTGTGATCAAATACATCTGGAACAAAGAAATGCATGTCCTAATCACTGAATTAAGTAGCACATGTATGAAGTGTATGGCCCTGTTGTCTCCATAATTAACCACTATTCAATGATTATGCTAACTAATGCATACTGGAGTGGATAAGATTAATGAAGCCTTTGCCTGCAGTCTAAAAGCTTTCCTATCAACAGTTCCTTTCATTGAACTTCTAAAAAAAGGACCTTTCAATTTTTACATTAATTGTCTTAAATTGGAAACATCAGGATCCTGTCCAATTCTGAGGCTTATAGGCCTCATCAGAGATCGATATCTGGTAAGCATGACATATAGTAGGAAATTGAAAGAATTCCAAGCTAAGTGCACCAGAGGCAGCATGCTATGGTACACAGGTGCACCTGTGGGGACCTAGAGGGCTGGGTGTTCATGCCATCTTTGCCACTTGCTGGTGGTGGGCAAGGTCTTTAATCTCTATTGTTTGTAGTTTCCTCATCTGGAAAGGATGGATAATGGTGCCTATCACAAAGTGCTTTGTGTGAACCACGTAATACCATGCTGGGGACAAAGTAGATGCTCAGTTAATATTTACTATTAGTATTAGTGACAGTTGTAACATTTTTACGTTTTTTTCATTAGTCCTTTTGGACAAAAATATGCATTATAACTTACATTATTTTTGTATAAAGTAGTATTACTATGACATATCATGCAATTATCGGTCTCTCAGAACATAAAAGGTCCAGAGCTGGACATACTCAACCATAATATTTTTTTCTCTCTCTTAGCATCACAAAGAAGTTTTACTTCCTCTCTACAAATATTTCCAATTTCTCACTACTTGCTCTTTGGCAAATACAAACTTTTAGAAGCTTAAAGAGGAAACATGGCAGAATGTAACAGTGCTCGTACAATTGCCAGAAGGCTGATCCCACCTCGCCTAGGGTGATTCTCCAGTTCAGAATCCAAACTATTTCCCTGATCATTGATATCCTTTCCTCTTTTCAGGGGTTAGGGGCTCTCCCACTCACAGCCAGCTCTGTGGGGGAACTGGCTGCTGCTTGGTGCCCCTTCTAGCTTGGAGATCCTTAGAAAAATGTCCTGTTGCTATGATTCTTCTGGCCAAGACCAAAGCTGTCGTGTTTCCAAGGACATATGTTTATGGCAAAGAAAGGATTGGGCACAGTGGAGGAGCTTCAGATCCAGACAGGCCTATGGTCAGAGACTTGTTCTACAACATAGAAGCTCTGTGATCACTGATAATTTTCTAGAGTCTCAATTTCCCATGCTCTATTTTAACTATTTTCCAGGGTTGTCAAGAGGAATAACTAAAATCAGAAACCCAAAGCATAAGACCATTGGTCTCATGATCCTCACACATCCAGGTCTCCCAAAACACCATTCTTAGTTTTTCTCAGCAAATTTATGAAGTCCCTTTAAGCCAAATTACACACATGTACAACCATGGAAAGCTAAAGTTCGAATCTTTTCATACTAATCTTGGCAAAATCTTATAGTAGCAGCTCTCTCTCTCTCTCTCTCGATCTCTCTCTCTCTCTCTCTGGAGTCCTTCCATCTCTTATTAATGGTGTCCTAGAGTTAAGGATTTCTGTTTTCTCTAATCAAGGAACACAAGCTAAATCTTTCCCAAATGATGAATCAGAAAATTGAGTTAGCAGTACACAAATGCACCGTCATCCACACAGATAATGTGAACTCTCCCTGGCCCTAAGCTCAAGCAGGAGTGCCCACAACTTTCTTCAAAGAGCTTCCTCTCCCAGGAGCACATGTGAATAAAGAACGCCTTCCCTAAAAATGGAAACAATGTAACATAGCGTAAAAGATGAGTCAGTCCCACCTGGACTTAAATTCCAGGTTTGTCACTTACTAATTGTGCAAATGGAAGGCACAGCTAATAAATGCCAAGGCCACTTTCTCCATATGTTAAAAAGTGGGTAGCATCTACTTGCCATTAAAATTAAATCAGATCTTCATGGAATGTTGAATGCACCGCCTGGAGCACAGTACCTCCATGAATGCTAGGTAGTTATTGTTGTTGGGGTTTTTTTGTTGTTGTTTGATTTTAATTATTACTAGACTGGTTCCTTTAATCTCCTAAATTGTTCACCAATACATATAGAGAACATATGCAGATAACCCTAGCCTGCCTTTTCTATTGATGAGCAGGTATAGTCACATCCTGTCTTCGATGCTTCCAGGACAAACCTGGATTAAACTGAAAGCTTTCTCCTTGTTCTGTATCTCATGTCAAATACAGCAAGTTTATTTCTTCTTTCATAGGGAAACATTTCACACATCCAAAGGCAGCCTTCATGCACATCCTGTCATTTCTCCAGACTAAATATTCTTTGTTTCAATGTTACATTTCAAGGTTTCTACATGGTTCACCAGTGATCATCCTTCTAGGAAGGACTAACTGGATCTAGGTAGAGTTCAATTTCCCTAAAAAGTCTTTTTAACATTTAACTAGTTAGTGAAATTAAACTAACTTGGGACCAAAAAAGAAACAACAAGCCCACATAATTATCTAAGAAGAACAGAATTTAATGGGAAAAAGAATCCCACCATGCTGATAATACACCATCTTTTATTACAGAGGTTTTGGCAAATAATTTTTTAGAGGTAAGAAGCAGATCATTTAAAGACTTGTCAGTCTGTGTCTGCTGCCCCATCAGGATGCCACCAGGAGCAAGATTTCTAGCATCCTCTTATCCCAGTTTTTAAAATAGTTCCCAGTCTCCTCATTGTGTACTGCATATTTCTTCTCTTTCTTGGTACCGCATAATTGTTCAATTTTTGCAAGTTAATTCCCTGAGCAAGATGACTTCTTAAAAGCAAATTTAAGCTCAACTAAATTAATGTTGTTCATCTTACCTACTCTGGAAATGATTAAATGTAGCCTAACCCTCCTACAGTAGCAAAATTTAATATCCTTGACTGTACTATAAATAAGGAGTACATTAATCCTAAGTTATTATTGCTGTATATACATAGAGCTATATACCTGAATTAATTAGTTAGTATGTGCCACAATTGCTTTTTACCTTCATTCACAGGCAAAGGACAAATATGTTAGCATGCACAGGTTAAATGATATGGATTTTGACTCTTCCTGACTGTCCAATTATCACACGCATTTTAGAGAAATGTAAGAGGTTTCTCTTACTTGTTTTTTTAAATATACTTTTATTTGTGCATTGCCGTCTCACATCATAATTTAGTTCAGAGTGATAGGGAGAGACATACACACAGCACTTGGTGAGTTTCTCCTCAGCTCCCTCCTCCCTCCTTCCCCTTCCCCAAACATGATATTGAGATCGGCATTGGTAATTTCACCTAAGTACATAACATCAATGGAAGTGTTTCCTTCACTAATTCAAGTGCTTCTGATTACTATGCACATTGATGGGGAAGAAAGACTGGCAGCTTTTTTAATAAAATAGACCGATTGATAAAAATTTCTTTTTAAGAGTTATACTTTTTATGTTCACTCTAAGAGGCAAACCATCCACTCATGTGTTGTTGACTGGTTTGTCGTTCTCACGACTTTATTCCTCTTTTAGATTTATTTTCATGTTGTGGCAACAGCGATCAAACCACCCAGGTCAACCTTAGGTGCCTAGAGTTTGCATGACCACAATGTGTGCCCTGTGAATCATGAATTTCTATTTGTTTTTAATTTAACTTAGCCGAGCTTGGTGGCGCATGCTTGTAATCCCAGTAATTGGGAGGCTGAGACAGGAGGATCCAGGTTCGCGGCCAGCCTCAGCTACTTAGTGAGGCCCTCCGCAACTTAGTAAGACCCTGTTTCAAAATAAAGAATAAAAAATAGGGCTGAGGGTGGAGCTCAGAAGTAGAATGCCCCTGGGTCCAATCCCTGGTACCACCAAAATAAATAAATAAATAAATAAATAAATAAAAATAAATTTAACTTAAACTTTTGTTTTAACTAACACATAAATTCATAAGATTATACATTTTAATGGGGTATCATGTGATATTTTGATTGCTTATATTGTGTAACATTTAAATCAGGTTAAATATATTTAATCACCTCAAACATTTTTGTCTTTATGGTGATAGATTTATGCATTTTTAAATGCCATATCCTAAGCTTAATCTTTTACTTTAGTGGGATCTCCAATCCCTTTCATTTCTACTATCTTCTTCCTTTTGATTTTTTCAACATTTTTGATGTTTATATTTAATCTCTTTTAACATTTTTTTTTCTTTTCTTTCAGGCAGAGCTTTGTATGTTTGTCCTCTCCATCAGTGAGTTGGGTTTTCTGCGGTGTGGTCAGTCCTTTACTGTATCCATGGAGATAGGAGCCTGTTATTTATTCGGATGGCAGTTTTCTATGCTTATTGATTACTCCTACTGAAGCTTAGTCCATTTGCCCATCAGCATGTCCCTTTGTCTGCTTTCTCATTTTGATAGGAAGCAGTATAAAATATGTTTTAAATACTTTAAACTTTTGAGATTGAGTGCCCATTATACATCTTACATTTTTTTTCCTCTTGGCCAAATTATTAAACTTCTGAGAACCTGTTTTCTCATCTTGACAATGGAAATGCCACTAATATTTATCCAAGGACTATCATAAACATTAAATGAGATCATGCATCTAGTATACTTAGTACAGTGCCTAACACATAATAAAAGGACAAAAAAAGATCGCCATGAATACAAATAAACCTCCATCCTCATCTCATAGACCAAATGTCTTTTTTAACCTCACTGGAAAAATAAAATGGATATTTTTCAAAAATGCTCTGCCATTTCCCATAATGAATAATTTTCTGAGCTTTGTAAAAATTGTTTTGAGTCTTAAAAGTAATATTTCTCTTCTTTTACTATGTCTACATTGCCCTTCTCCTGTCCTCTCATCCTTAAGTGATGAATGAACTTTTTGAGCCTGTGAGATACACTATAATTATTTTTCTTCAGCTATAGAAAAAAATCTATAATCCGTTCATGCCTCCTTACAGGACTGTTAAAGGATTTTATCTAGTTTATGTGTACAAGTTCATTTCTTTAGGAAGTTAGGACATTATATTCTACTAAGATACTATTAGCCCACCTCTATCAGTTTAATCAAAAATGCTTTCCATGATTTTCAAATGGCTTTATCTTCAGAGAATCTTAGTATACCTTTTTTAAAAAATTAGGATTTTTTGTCACAGTGACATTACAGGGAATTATTTTCATATTTCTAATAAGCTTAATGAGTGAAATCAAAGGAGTGTCAAAATTGCTGACAAAATAAAACCTTCCTTTGATATTATATTGTATTCATCCTTGTGTATGAAGCCTTATTTTGTTTTTTCCTTCTTCATTCAGCTATTGTGTATCAAGAGTCCTCATATAATATGAAGTCAGTTGCCTGTGGCTTATTTTTATAATAGTGCATAACACTTTGACAATTGTGTATTAAATTTCTATTTTCTATTTGAATGTAGAAAAGTTCTCTATAACGAGGCCACAAAAGATTAGAGTCCCAGGGAACCTGTAAAAATGGCTAAAATATCCACATAACTTACAATAAAATAAAGTTAAGAAAATTAGGCCACATGGAAACAAAATAATATAAAACTCATTTTAGGAAATAGAAACTATGAAATAAAATTATGAACTTCTCTCTAAACAATGAATTAATTTTAGTTAAATAGAAATTATGAAAAAATCACTTGGACCTAAAATAATTATTTATGTACTTTGCTATAAATCATCTTCTTTCACTTACTGAGAAAATGCCAAGCAATAAAGAATATGGATGACCTGATGAGCTACGCAAAGAACCCATTTGCTTTGCTCTCTAATGAGGCTGACTGAACAGTTTCAAGTCACATTTACTGTTTCTATTACATGTGCCACTTAGTGTAAAGAGATAAGGATGCTCTTGCTGATAAATCATTTTATTCTCCAGTCTGTGTTGGACCTTCTGAATTTTATGAAACATGCCTGGGATGTTTGTGGAAAGTCATAAAGCATGGTCTGTGTGGGAGATAGTTCACAAACTATACTTATTAATCAATTCAGATATGAATCAAACTAAAGTGAATTGAGAGACTTCATTTATCCTCTTGTTACCTAAAATGAAACTCTTAATTTTTCGACTCTGAAAAATCCCTTGTGTTTGAGAGAAAGGGTCAATGGACTAACTCTCATATATTAGGATTTTAGTAAAAGTTACTACCACTCTCCACTGGATATGATTTTGACATAAGCAAATGAGGAAAATTTTTAATAATATAAAATATACTAAATTTATCGTTTATTACATATATTTTATATTTTACTTAAACATAACTTATTAAAATATGCTATATATAAAAATAATTAATATTTTAAATTCATACATAAATTAAATTCATATGTAAATATATAACTTTAAAATAATTCTCAGCCAGGTGTGGTGACACATGCCTGTAATCCCAGTACTTGGAAGGCTGAAACAGGAGGATTGTAGATTCGAGGACAGTCTCAGAAAGTAGTGAGACTCTCATCAACCTAGTGAGACCCTGTTTCAAAATAAAAATAAAATAGAGCTGGGGGTGTAGCTTGGAGGTAGAATTCCCCTGGATTCAATCCCTAGTACCACGAAAAGAAAAACATTTTCTATAAAGTATGCAATATATTTTGTTTCTATAACATTAAAACATAGAGACTGATAATCTAAATGTTTTCATTTCTTCAGTTTTCCCCTATAAAGTTATGGTGAGGTTTTAAAAAACCTATATCCATGACAATTCTATGAAAAATCTATGAAATGAAAGGTAAGCAGAAATAAGTTTTTACTAAAATGTGAAATGGAGTTAGCATTTTTAAACACTCCTTTTTAAATGAATTCCATAGCTTCTCATCTTTAAATATTAGTTCCTAGATTTCATTTTTATTATTGTATTGGTACATAAAATTGTAGAGAATATTGAGTTTCATCATGACACATTCATTCATGCACATAACCTAATTTGACCAATTTAAATCCCCAGTACCTAGACTTCTTAATGGGGCAAATTTGGACAAGTTGCTTAACTCAAGTCTCATTTTTTCCATCTATAAAATTGAATGTCAGGCAAAACTGGTTTTTAGTCTCAGTCCTGGCAATTAGGGTCATTATTACCCAAATTCTAATTATTTAAACCATGATAAACACATCTCTGACATATGTGTGCATGTGTAATCCTGTTTCATGGTGAGTTATGGTGAGAAAGACTGAACATTAATTATAAATTAGGATGTAGAATTGGAGGCTGAATTATTTTCATCTAATGATCCCTATTTCTGGGTGACTCCATTAGGATGTTTACTATATAATATCTGGTTGGTTTGATAAAAAATCTGCTATCTTGATTATAAATAAGACTTCAGGAGGTGAATTATTGCACTGGCTACAATTTGCATGGGGTTGGGCTCTTTGGGAAATTTTTTTGTTCAAAAATTGGAATGGAAATGAGGCTCATATTGGCAATAAACGATAGGTCAGGTAAGTGTAAGATCACACATTTTCATATATTTTGATGATGATTCTCTTTCCTTTAGTCTTTGGAAGCCACAGAATGCTCAATTCACTGTCTGTAATCTTAAACAAGATATGGGAATATTTTCCGAGGTCAGCGATAAAGTAGTATTTGTGCCTAGTATTTGCCTGATTATTAAGGTAAATTAAGAGGGATCAAGATAGGTTTCCCCTTTCTCCCTTTTTTCATTTTCCCCTTCATCTTACTTTCTATGTATTGCCTTAGGCCTCATAAAAGTTATCAGACTATTATTTTAAAATAACTATACTTTGTTCATTCTCCCAAACATTTCTATTTTATTAAAAGGCTTTCTCTCAATCATATATTAGCTTTTCCTTAAATTGTACTAAATTTTATTACTTCTAATCCCCCAAAAGATACTAGCCTTGTGAAAATTCCCTAGTTCCCATGAACAAAGAATGTCTTCAAGAAAACATGATACAACATATTTATTTGAAACTTCCCAGGACTCTCCTGTTGGTAAGTGTTCATAATTCCAGGCAAAGTTAATAGATGAAGAGAATTCCCATTGAGAAGAGAATAAATGTTGGAGAGTGATCGGAACACAAATGGTAAGGTGCTTTGGTGCAATTAAGTCTTTGAATTCGCCACTGCACATCAGAGCTACAACTGTCATTTGCTATTCTAAAAACACTAAAAGTATCCAGGGTTAGTCTAAGGGGAAATATAGTATTCATTTGCCAAATTTTGATTACTACTTGAAATGATTTTCTAAAAATCACTCATGTGTATTGAATGAGAAGGTAAGCAGAACAAGGTAAACATGCAAGATTAATTTTTGTTTAGAAAATTATGCATTCTCTTATGATTTAAACAATACCTCTCAAGAGCAACGATGTGTTAATCTACCAGTAAAAGTTGATAGCAAGATTTCCTAATATTTCTTCATTTACTTAAGTAAAAGTTCTTTTTCTCTTGTTCATGGTTATTAAATAGAGTAATGTCTCAGGTTATTTAACTATGAAGTAGAAATAATACTAGCACCTTCCTCACTGGCTTGTTATGAAGATTAAGTGATTTAACACATGTAACACTATTAGAGTAATGACAGATATTAGCCACCCAATAAATGAAACAATAGACAATATTATCTTTTATGATCATGAACACTATTCATAAATATTCCGAATCTTTCTTCTTTCCAGACAAGATAGGATTGCTTTTCCCCGCCCCCTGGACATGGCGTGATTAGATATGAAGGTGGGAAGGCAACATCTAGTGCATATTCCTGGAGTATTTCTTAGATGATGGGGTGGATTATAAAACTGCTGGAGGAGGAGCTAGGGAGATAGTAAGTTCCATCTTGGACACACTGTGTTCTTACTGACCGGGTAAGTCTGGGGTTAGGAAGGAGAAAAGGAGTTACCAGTTTGTAAATGACTGTTAGGATCATGAGGTTTTCAAACAACTGCCCAAGAAGAGTTTACAGAGAAATCTTAAAACATAGTACATTAGGGTCTAAGTCTGAGGATCATCAGAATTTGGAGATTGAAGAGGAGTGAGAAAGAAGACTGAAAAGGCATAGCCTAAGCAGGAAGAAAACCAGAGGAAAGTGATATTACAGAGGCCAGTGCAGACAGTAAAGTTTTAAGAATCCCTTAGTCTTAGGAAAAACTCAGTTACTGCCTAGGAAAATAGTAGCATTCAATGAATACGCATGCCAATCAATTCATTCTTGCAAAAGTTCACATTTCTTAAATTCATCCATAAGAAGACAATGCTGATTTGAATATGTTGTTGTTTCAAGTACTTAAGCCCCTAACTGGATTATAATTCCAAGTTGTTTCTGGTTTGTAGAAGCAGACTATAACACAAGTAAAGGGGTTTATGAGATTAATATTAATGGCACGGGTTTTGTGGCAAACATTTTGAGATTGAATGCATGAAGCTCCCAAATTTCTTATCTGCTGCCTAAGGAGTCTAAATCATTTTGTGTTGAAGGGGCACAGCTGCATTTTTCATCTCTGCAACCCTGACTGTGAAAAGGATCTGAGTGCTTGAGATGAAACAGTGGGCTGTTCAGGAACCGGGGCTCCAAAAGGCACTTCCTTATGGGTATGAATCACAGCCAGGTACCTCAAATGTGAGAAATATGGTAAAACAAATGCATAAACTCCACATTTATGATGCTATTATTTTTTGTTATTTATAACTTGTATTTTGTTACCTGAAACCTATTTTATTTGTCATGCCATGTGTTTATTTGGTTGTTTTCTCAAACAAATCTGAATATATTGGATTTGAGACACTGCTTTTCATATATTCAATGAACAGTTTAAACTGGAATAGCAAATTAATTATTGAATTATGTTCTGTTTATAACCCTATCAAATTATTTGTCTCATTGGCTAATAACCATGTCTATAAGAAATTGGTGTTCACTAATATATGAAATTTAGGATTACACACGTGCACATGTGGCATGTTTCACAGATTAAATCATTAGCTATTGGGTAATAATGACCATAATTGCCAAGACCGAGATTAGAAACCTGGTTTATCTGACTTTTGATTTTATAGATGAAAAAATGACACTTGAGTTAAGCAACTTGTACAATTTTGCCCAATTAATAAATATAGGTACTGGGGATTGAAATTGGTCAAATTAGGTTATGTACATGAACAAATATGCCACAATGAAACCCAATATTCGGTACAATTTTATGTACCAAGAAATAATAAAAATAAAAGAAAGCTAGGAACAAATATTTGAAGATGAGAAGGTATGGAATTCATTTTAAAAGAAATGTTTGAAAATGCTAATTCCATATCACATTTTTAGTAATAACTTATTTCATAGAATTGTAATGGATGTAGATTTTTAAAAAAATGTTAGAAAGGGTTCACAAAATCACTCACTTATAAAAGTTTAAAAACATTTTTGAGATGATACCATGTGCCAGACATTAGGCTACAAAGACAGAAAACGAAACAAAACAACAACAAAAAAACATTGATTTTAGTCTCAAAGTGAAGACATAAGATAAATGAATTAACAAAGGATATGAGGAAACCAGTGGTCAGCGTTTTCCACAGTGAAAACTGGTTTTACTTTCCATTATGTTCAAAGTTCTTTTTTCTTCATGAGTCAAGTTATTTAATGTAACTTAACAGAGAATATAGGACAGTGAGAAGAATAAACTATAGACCCCTGCTTTCTACCAAAACTTTCAGCAAACTTTTCAAGCATATTCTTTAATTATAAGTTCAAGGGTGAGCTGAAGCAGGCTTGGATTGGTTTGTGAGTCAATTGTTAAATATGCAGTAAATCTGCAAGATGAGCGTGAATATTTCTGAAAGGTTAAAATCTGCCACAGGAAGCACATTGACACCACAGAAATTGACAGACGTTGCAAATTGGAGCTTCCTTTCCTTCTTTTGAGGAGACCTGATTTACTAGTGCACCATGTTAATAACATGTGAAGAAATCGAAAGTCAAACCACCACCTATTAAAACTGCCCCTGAGTTGCACATGAGGAATCTCCAAGGATGATGACAAGCTTCCCTCTGGGGGCCTATAAAAAAGCTACTTCTTGTTTTCTTTGCAAACCTGATGTTTGGGTATTTTTTTGGTCACATGAGCCAACGTCTTCTGGGAGAGTATGAGAGGAAATGGGAAGCAGATGATTTTATTTTTTCCCAGTGAAAACATAGATGACTGGGTAAACCTGCCTCAGATTAGACATTTCCAGGGAGCTGAGTGACTGAAAATCAGCTGTTCTAAAGTAAATGCTATGTTGGTACTACAAATGGTTTGCTTCTAGCTTTTAACAAATGACAGGTTCCTGCTTCTGTTCTCTTTGACAGACAGCGCCAATCACACCAACAATGGCCATTCATTTTCTCAGACAGGCAATAAGCCCAACTAGCTGAGCTGGAGTTGAAACTTAGCATTGAGCAACTATGTGAGAAAGTTACGTTAAAGTTCCTAGTTTAATCTTTTCTGCATTAAATAGACTAAATGGTATCTCAAGGGTCTTCCTCAAAAACCAAAGTTAATATCCTGACCAGACATCATATACTGAGCTATATGATAAACTTGGCACTTTCAAGGCATTTTAAGTGATTAAAAATTACAGCTTGGCATGGTGGCACATACCTATAATCCCAGTACTTGGGAGGCTGAGACAGGAGGCTCGCAGGTTCAAGGACAGCCTCAGCAACTTAGTGAGACCCTCAGCAACCTAGTGAGATCCTATTTCAAAATAAAAAATAAAAATGACTGGGGGTGTAGTTCAGAGGTAGGATATCCTTGGGTTAAATCTCCAGTACCAAAAAAAAAAAATTACAAAAAGTACACACACACACACACACACACACACTCACACACTCACACACACATACACACACACACAAATATAATTGCATCTGTACTGAATACATAATCCTGTTCTTAATTTATATGGACTTGAGAAGGCAAGATTGAGAACAGAACAATTAGACAATAATGTAAGTCAATCAATTTGAACTATACAGCTGATATTCAAATAGGAGACCAGTAACCAGAAGCAAATGTGAAATAAGAGATAGTTTGGTGAAGGTCTTAGAATTGAAGACTATTCTGAAAAGATGTGTAAGGCTATTCTGTGTCTTTCCTTGAAGGTTTGGGGAAGGGCATTGTGAGTGGGAAAACTGCAACAACAAAGCCAAGAGGAGCAGTCTGTGGGCACAACAGACTCAAGGTCAGCGCCCATGAGGCAGACCTGGCCGGGCCGGCGCGGAGGTGTCTGGTGAGCAGGTGGAGTGATCCTGCCTCAGCAGAAGTACATTTCTAGCCTTATTTGCACTGAATTCTCACTTCTTGGTCTGGAATATATCCCGTGAAGTGATCAGAGACACTAGCAGTCACTGAAAGCCATACCCACATCTGGATGCAGCTGGGCTGAGCTCTTCAAAGAGTTGCCCACCCCCAGGGAAACTGGGGAAACAGGGAGGCCAGTGTTTCCAGGACTGTTAGTGAATGAGATATCAACACAGAAGAATAAAAGTAAACTACAAAGAAATAAAAGGGGGTCACACAGGGCTAAGAGAAGGGGGAAACAAGAAAGGAGGAGGATGTCAGATAGTGTTTCAAAATTATATACTAAATCAGAGACTTTCTAAGATTTAATGCTTTATGGGTAATGCATTAACAGAATCATTCCCCTAAATAAGCTGGAAAGGTGAATTTGGACCTATACTTATTGAATCTGCATAAATATGATTTTTAGTATAATTGTAACCTCTTGACTCTAAAATTTTGCTAAGGTGTACCAGACACTACTTGAAACTTTATACTCAATGCTCATTCTAAAACTAAATGCAGCAATAATACCTATAGGCATCGATTCTCAAGTAAACATTGCTGTTTCTCTACTTATAAATTCTTATGATTCAAATACAAATAGTTTAACAGATTGTATTTTATGTGTATGTCTTTTTATGACATCAGCAACTACATTTAAATGTGCAAAAACTCTACTCGGGGTGATTTGCATTCTTATATCCCATTATAGAGTTTCCTATTTGAATTTCCATCTGGTCTCTAATATCTTTTTGTGTTTATTATTGCTTTAATGATATAATCTTGTTTTCACACACCTAGATTACATTACTATTTGGCAAAAACAATTTCTACCGTGATTTTACTCTCATAAATACCTCAGACTTAATCTTGGAGCTTAATGTTTTCTGCTAAGCGATACCTCTAAAATAGTAAAATGAAAAGAAAAACTATTTAAAGTAAAAGGTATGTAAAGCTTACTTCTCTATTTAAAAAATAATAGGCTCTTCCTTTTATAGGATTCATCTTTACCAACATGTCTCTGAAGATTTACCAAGATGCATTAATGACCTGGTGTATCTTGGACTAGCGCCTAATCTGAAAGAGTTAAAGAGTTTTTATGCAGATTTTCCACTGATGGGGACTGACAGGGCTTAGGTTGGTAATGCAGTTCTTATTTAAAGTCATAAATGTTATCTTCAATCTGTGCTATCAACTAAAAAATGTGTTCATTCAAATGCATTCATTCGCATGTGGCTTTCTTTGAATGATTGAAAACCCAGACAGAAAGTGATCATTGAAAATAAATTATGGTCCATATCCACTTCAAGGTTTATTCACTAATAAGCAAACATCACTATAGGTTTAGGCTGCCAATATAACTCTTCCTAATTTTGGAGCCATCATTTTTCAAGCAGAATTTGGTCAGTCTTTTTTTTTTTTTTTTTTTTTTTGC
>PVJS01049768.1:0-14557 GCA_004027185.1 Glis glis | reverse complement strand
AAAAAAAAAAAAAAAAAAAAAAAAAGAGAGAGAGAGAGAGAGAGAGATTGGGTAGATGAACATAGGGCACACATTTTTCCTTTTGCCTAAATTTCCAAGATGGCTTAGCACAGTCCAGATCTGCAGGCATTTTTTGATTGTCATGACTGGTTGGTGTTATTGGCATCTAGTAGGCCAGGGAAACTATTAAAAATCCTATCATGCACAGGACGGCCTCCCACAACAAGGGATTATTCAGCTCAAAATGTCAATAGTGCTGTGACTGAGAAATTCTAGGGATGAGGAAGTTGTTAACAATGTCTTGAATTGGAGCAGTTATAACAATTATGGACCTAGAACTTGGATCTATATCTAAATATGGATCTAGCTGGGAGGGAGTAGAGTTTGAGGAAAAGAACGACCCCCAGATTTTTCCTTGCTTGAGGCACAGTTAATATAGAGAATCCAGGAGGAGAAACTAGTTAGGTAGTGACAAAAAGAAAGGCATGTGAGGCAGGACATCTAAATGGAGATGTTTATTTGAAAGCAAGCATATGAAACTCTGAGAACCGAGATTGTAGAATTCTTTTTTTTTTTTTTTTTTGCGGTACTGGGAATTGAACCCAGGGGCATTCTACCTCCGAGCTACACCCCCAGCCCTATTTTTTATTCTTTATTTTGAAACGGGATCTCACTATGTTGCGGAGGGCCTCACTAAGTAGTTGAGGTTGGCCACGAACCCGGATCCTCCGGTCTCAGCCTCCCAAGTACTGGGATTACAAGCGTGCGCCACCACGCCTGGCGAGATTGTAGAATTTTTAACAGGTTTCTCTGACATGGTTCTCTGCCCCACAAAGCCTTCAGGGCAATGCATCCCTCCTACCTTAAAAATGGAGGCCACACCTAAACCAGGGGCAAGAAAGGCAATTTTTTGGCTTTTTAAGTCCCAAATGATTTTTCTGAAACTCATGGTGGAGAAACAGTTTTGTACATTTCAAATATTTAAGCCCTATATCTCTAGAGTTCATTGTTGTGCTATAAATTATAGGCTGGGGATAGCAGGTAAGAATCCAAGCACTTTTCCCTGAGAGGAAATATATGTTCCATGGGAGGGGGAAGAGGAAGAACAAAGGGATGCAGAGGAGGGGATGACTGGGACAACAGGATGGGTCAGGGACACCAAATGGACAGGGGCAGACAGCTTGAATACTTCCCTGACTCCACCTAAGCGGGTAGCAAAGCACCGCCTTCCCTGCTGGTACCACCGTGCTACATGTGGAAGAACAAACAAGATCAGCAGCCAGACTCCCCGCAGGAAGGACACCTGCTTGTAGGCAGCCCTCCTTTCCAGGAGCTTCGAACATTTGTAGCCCCAGGATATAGTGAAAGACCCAGCATCTATTCTTGGCTAGAGCTGAAAGGCAGCACAATCCTTTACAGATGAATGCCAAAACAATCTCCCACTGCTTTGGTTAAGTTTCTCTAGAACTGTTTCTGAATGGCTTCAGCACCCCCCACACACACACACACTTCTGTTTTTATATCAGCAGAGAGTGAACTCAGTTTTCACTCCAAATATTTCAGCCTTCTTTATTTCTATCAGTAAAAGGCAAAGATCTTTCTTTGATCTTATGGAACATGTTTTTTTTATATAATTGCTTTATATCATGATTTTGGAGGGGGTACTGAGGATTGTACCCCGGGGCATTCTACCTCCAAGCCACACCCCCAGCCCTATTTTTTTATCCTTTATTTTGAAAGAGGGTCTCACTAAGTTGCTGAGGGCCTCATTAAGTAGATGAGGCTGGCCACAAACCTGCGATCCTTCTGTTTCAGTCTCCCAAGTACTGGGATTACAAGCGTGCGCCACCATGCCTGGGTTTATACTTCGTGATTTTTAAGTGATATTTATTTATTTATTTTCTCTGTCTGCATTCTCAGGTACAGGCTGCATCTTTGACACACCAGCTACAGGCTCATCTTTGGAGGCAGAGATGTTACCTCAGTCAACATTGTATCTCTAGGCCTTGGCACAGTGCTCAGAACACAGGGCAGGGTACTACTGTTTTATAGTAGCAACTGGGGAGGCTTCAACTGGGGAGGCTGAGGCAGGCCGATTGCAGGTTTGAGGCCAGCCTGGGAAACTTAGGAAGACACTATCTCAAAATAAAAAATAAAAAAGGGTTGGGAATGTAGCTCAGTGATAGAACATTCCTGGGTTCAATCCCCAGTATTGCAAAAAAGAAAAAAAAAAGGAACTCAGTAGGTGTCTGTGGTGGATGCTGTGGCTTGCTACCCAGATTCCCCTCATTCCCCTGGGTGTGGCTCAAGTTGGCTGCTATAGCTACTGGCTAGTCTAATGACTGATGGATACAGAAGTACAGAGTTCTAAGAAGGACTGGCGGAGGTGAGACCTCTGTTACAAATTCATGCCAGTTCAGCTCTATCTGACCAGTTATCTTTCCCTCAGGCTTTTACAAGGGTTGTCCTCAAGAATACTTCCCAGTCACCCTCCCCCACACAAATCTCAGCCTGGAATCTGTTTCCTGGGAAACCCACTAAGACAGTGTTTAATAAATATTTGTTGAATAAATGGATGAAGGAGCTCTTCCATTGTAAACTCTGCTGTTCCTCATTCTGAGCAGAGATGTGGAAAACCTTTGACCTTTATTTGTGTATTTAACATTTTATTGTATCATCTCAGGCCCTAAAAGTCAGAGTCCAGACTCAAATCATTCAGCAGGCCCCCCGGGGGTCATGCATGACTTAAATGATGATAGTATCAGTACCCAGTTGTTATAGTAATGCTGTCATTTGACCACCAGATGGCAGAGGTGACATTTGGAAAGCCTCGCTTTCTGGCCCTGGGTCATCTACTCCAGTATTTAATATGAAACCCAAATTACCCATTTCGTACCATTAATTCCCAAGCCCTTGTAATTATGGCATTGCTTCACATGGTAGGAAAATATCACTGCTGCAATGGGCCTCGTTTGCATGTAAGAAAAGGAGAGTTTGCAATATAGTGGAAAGAGCCGTGGACTGAGCATCGGAATCCTTGCAGACCCGCCACTTGCTCCATTTGGTCAGAATTCTTCAACAGTAAAAGAGATGAGAACTCCAGGCCTGCATGCTTCACAGGCCTGCCATGAGGAGTAAATGAAAATTATTAGGATTGCAGGAAGGGGCCTGGATGAATTCCTCCTTAGCTCAGAAAGGCTCGGGGTGTGGGGGAGATGGAGAGATCAGGTCTGTGTGAGTGGAGGTTACCTCGCCTGGGTCCTCGCACCTTCTCAAAGCTCCCAGAGTAGGGGGCTGGAAAGAGTGCTGCTGCTTCTTTTTCTTCTTCTTCTTCTTCTTCTTCTTCTTCTTCTTCTTGTGCTGGAGATTGAACCCAGGGGCATTCTACTTCCAAGCTATGCCCCCAGCCCTTTTTATTTTTTGTTTTTGAAACAAGGTCTCACTAGGTTGCTGATAGTCTTGCTACATTGCTGAGGCTGTCCTTGAACCTGCCATCCTCCTGTCTCAGCCTCCCAATGACTGGAATTACAGGCATGTGCCACCACACCCAGCGGAGAGGTACTCTAAGGAGGTGCTGGCTCCTGGTACTTGCGCACCAGCCTAAGCCAGACTCCTGGGCCCAGTGATGATTCCTCCTCTGTGAGGCCCTCTTAGGACAGTGCAAAGGTTTCCTGCATGCTGGGGCACAGATATTATGGTTTATTTCTCCTAAGAACCTTCAACTTGTCCCTTTTTTGCTTGTGTGTGCTATGAGATCATTACTAGGGAACTGAGTTTGGACAAGTTCTTCTCGCTGCTACGTGATGGTCCCCATCTCGCTGCCTAAATTGATCCAATTCCCACAACGATGTCTGGCAGGGACAGGGGCTGGCACCAAGAAAGCCAGCTAGGTGGGTCCACAAAGTCCTGCACAGGTTTCATCAGCCCTGAGGAGTCTGAGCTAATGGAATGGGCTGAGGGCAGACAGCCAGGTGAGTAACCTGGGGTCAGTCTGGATTGGATACTGAGGCTGGTGGAGTGAGGAGTCTGTTGTAATTCTCTCCTTTATCATTGAGGGGTTGTATTAATTTCCTATTGATGCTATAACAAATACCACACAGTGGCTTAAAAGAGCACACACTTATTGTTCTGGTGACCAGAAGCCCAAAATGGGTCTTAAAAATCAAGGTGTCCGCTGGCTGTGTTCCTTCTGGATGTTCCATGGGGAGAACCCTTTCCTTGTCTTTCCCAGTTTCTAAAGGCTGCTTGCATTCCATGGCTCATGGCCTCTTACTCCATCTTCAGAGTGCATGATGCTAACATCTGCTTCCGCCATCACATCTCCTTTTTCTGACTCTGATGCACCTGCCTTCCGTGTGTGTGTGTGTGTGTGTGTGTGTGTGTGTGTGTGTGTGTGTGTGTTACTGGAGATTGAACCCAGGGACATTCTACCTCTAAGCAACACCCCCAGCCCTATTTTATTTTTAATTTTGCAACAGGGTATCACTAAGTGGCTAAGGGCCTTGCTAAATTGCTGAGGCTGGCCTGGAATCTGTGATCCTCCTGTTTCAGCCTCCCAAGTATTGGGATTACAGGTGTATGCCACCAGGTCTGGAACCTGCCTTCCTTTTATAAAAGACCCTTGTGATTAGGTTGGATCTACCTGGATAATTCAGGAGACTCTCATTTCAAAATCCTTAGTTTATTCACGTCTGCAAAGTCTTTTTTACCATGTTAGGTAACATATTCATAAATCCTGGGGTTACCACATGGACATCTTTGGGGAGACTTTACTCAGCCCACCAAGACAGTTTGTGGTCTAAGGTCAAGGTGAATGAAGCCGTGCATGGTGGTACACACCTGTAATCCCAATACTTGGGAGGCTGATATAGGAGGATCATGGGTTCAAAGCCAGCGTCAGCAACTAAGCAAGACCTCAGCAACTTAGTGAGACTCTGTTTCAAAATAAAATAGGGCTGATGGTGTAGCTCAGAGGTAGAATGCCTCTGGGTTCAATCCCCAGTAACACACACACACACACACACACACACGAATGAAAAAAGTAAAGAGACCACTTGTTGGACATGTATTGTGTTTCAGAAACTATGGCAGGCATTTTACATGTGCTACTTCATTTAATTCTCACATCAATGTAGCCAAGTAGGTATTATTATAGCATGTTTCATCTTGTGGTACTGGGGATTGAACCCAGGGGCATTCTACCTCGGAGCTACACCCTCAGCCCTTTTTTATTTTTATTTGGAAACAGGGTCTCGCTAAATTAGTGTGCGCTAGCCTCAGACCTGTGATCCTCCTGTCTCAACCTCCCAAGTACTGGGATTACAGGTGTGTGCCACTACGCCTGGCCAACATTTTTTAAAATGATGGGAAAAAAATGAGGCTCAAAGGAGTTAAATGGCTTAATAGTCAGTGGTAAAGTTTCACACTGGGTATTTTTGACTTAATCCTTTCCCTTAATGTTCAAAAAAAGAAATTTTTTTCATTTGCAAAATGTGTTTGTGTGAGGATTAAGTGAGATGTCATCTGTTAAGGAGCTGAGAAGAGAGTGAGGCTCATGGTGAGTGCTCCATTAGTGACTGACAGCTGTTATTGATACCATCTGCAGCCCAGCCTTCCCAGCGCCCTCCTGGCTCAGGTCCCCCTTCTCTCTGGCAGACAGAGCCCCACCCAGCTCTAAGCCAATTCTGGCCAAAGTAGGCAGATGTCAGCTGTGAGTTCAGGAATTCATGTGCAGGTACAGAACTGGTACCAGGAGATACTAGGGCAGTTGCCAAAAGAAGATAACTATTTTTTGGAAAATACATTAAAATGAAGCTGAATGGCCCCATTTTGTAGACTTTCTTCCAGGAATGTTCACAGAGGTGAATTGAGTTTTGTCTGAAATGTACAAGGGTGTTAACTGTTAACTGATATCTAAAAACCGCTCCAAGCAGCTATTCTGCAGGCTCATCACCTGGTCCTGCCAGAAGATGAGGACCACTGGGCTTACTACCTGTACTTGCACTTACTACTTGTACTCGATTAGTCGCTGAGCTATCCGTCTGGGTTTAGATCCATTTTGGTACCTTGCATGACCATTTCCCACAAGTAGAGCAGCATCTCCTGGTCCCTCCCATAGGGAGGGCTGAGAATTGGGATTGCATATGGACAGGGCAAGGCAAATTCCCTTGGCTCTGAAGTCCATACATGAGCTTCAGAATAAGAGTTTTGTTGAGTGGCAGAATAATATAGGGAAATGAGTTTTTTTAACAATTGCAGTGAAAAAAAATACTTTCTTGGTAAAATCACTTTTTTTTTTTTTTTGCGGTACCGGGGATTGAACCCAGAGGCGTTCTACCTCTGTGCTACACCCCCGGCCCTATTTTTTGTACTTTTATTTTGAAACCGGGTCTCATGAAGTTGTGGAGGGCCTCACTAAGTAGAGAGAGAGAGAGAGAGAGAGAGAGCTGAGGCTGGCTGTGAACCCGGATCCTCAGGTCTCCGCCTCCCAAAGTACTGGGATTACAAGCATGTGCCACCACGCCCGGCCTGGTAAAATCATTTTAATCAAGGATGGTACTATGCATTTTAGGTTTATATGTTCTGTCCGTGTCTGACACAACTTCTGCCTTTAAGCTGACAATAATATAACTCAATAATGGCAACATTTTGGTAATTTGGGGGTGTTCCAATTAGCAACTCTATAATCTCTAAAAACAGGTCTTAACAGATAAATCCAACAGGGTGCAGTGGCACACATCTGTAATCCCATGGCTTGGGAGGTTGAGGCAGGAGGATTGCAAGTTCAAGTCCAACCTAGGCAATTTAGTGAGACCCCGTCTCAAAATAAAAGATGAAAAGGGCTGGGAATGTAGCTCAGTGGTAGAGTGCTCTGGGTTCAATCCCCAGTACTGGGAAAAAAAATGTTCATTAAACCAGTATTGCAACATTAAAGTTTGAGAAGAAAAACTCAGTCTTACCAGTCTGATAAACTGCTATTCTAATCATGTTCTTTTCCAAACATTGTTCATAGAATCCATATTTTATGAAGTTGTAAACATAATGTATATATAGTTTTCTGTTCAAATATTTTCAGATGATATTATTTTACAACTTTTATTCTTTTTTTTTTTTGCGGTACCGGGGATTGAACCCAGGGGCATTCTACCACCGCACTATACCTCCGGCCCTATTTTTTATACTTTATTTTGAAACCGGGTCTCACGAAGTTGCGGAGAGAGAGACAGGGAGAGAGAGAGAGAGAGAGAGAGAGAGAGAGAGAGAGCTGAGGCTGGCCGTGAACCCGGATCCTCCGGTCTCCGCCTCCCAAAGTACTTGGATTACAAGCATGCGCCACCACGCCCGGCTCACAACTTTTATTCTTATTACTAAATTTTCTTTTAAAGTTTGAATATTTGTTTTTTGGATTTAAAAAGTAGAAGCAACGATATGGATGCATCTTTAAAAACATAATATTCCATAATTTTCATAAACAATAATTTTCTATTTGATAGTTTTATTTCATAATACATATATTATTTAAACTGAGTTGACAAGTTATTCTAACATACTTTTGGGTAGAAAGTTAATAGGCTAAACTCTTTTTAATCAGTATTTGTTTTATGTACTTTCTGTATCAATGCTATTTTCTTAATGTTAAATACACACTATGCACAGTGAGGTTCCACTCCCAGAAAAATCACTGTCTACAATTGGTGAACATGCATGCAGGCTGAATGCCTTATTAATTCTGTACTCTGCTGCCACATAGTGGTAAAATATCAGCACTGCACACTGACACTGGAATGAACTTGTTCGCCATTATCCTGACTCAGTAATAAACATTTGCCAAGCTGTTTATGCTGGGCACAGGCGCTAGGGAACTAAAGATGGTCCCTGTCTTGGAAATGTTCATAAATTAGTAGAAGGCTTGACAGGCATAAAAAATAACTACTATGTACTAACAAAGGGACAATGATGTGAGACAAAAATGTAAGTATGATACAAGAAAAGGGACTTCTTATCAGGTTTGATCAAAGTGGTGACATTTGAGGTGGATCTTTAAGTGTGAGGAGGTTTCTTGGGTGGAAATAAGAAGCCCTCCTACCAGACAGCATAGCACAGTACAGAGAAGGACAATGCTTTCAGGGAATTTGGAGAAGGTCACACAAGCTGGAAATGGGTGTATGGGGATGGAAGAGAGGAGTGTCACATAGATAATGGCCACATGTTCTTAAGTAGGGAAGGGTTAAGATCAGAATTGTTTAGAAAGTTTGAAGAACATTTAAAATGTTCATTACTCATAATTAACCTAGTTTTATGTTTAAATTCTGTGGCGTCTATGAAAATTTATGCTATTAAAGGCAAATTACTGCCATGCGTGGTGGCACAAACTTGTAATCCCAGAACTTGGGAGGCTGAGACTGGAGGATCCGGGTTCGCGGCCAGCCTCAGATACTTAGTGAGGTCCTCCATAACTTAGCGAGACCCTGTTTCAAAATAAAGAATTAAAAAAAATAGGGCTGGGGGTGTAGCTCGGAGGTAAAATGTTCCTGGGTTCGATCCCCCCCCTTTATTTGCCAAAAAAAGGCAAATTACTTTGTATGAAAACACAAGCACTGGTGTCTCTCTCTCTCTCTCTCTCTCTCTCTCTCTCTCTCTGAACTGGAGATTGAAGGGGCTTTCTACCTCCACATCCCAGTCCTCCCTCGTGTGTGTGTGTATGTGTGTGTGTGTGTGTGTGTGTGTGTGTGTGTGTAGTACTTGGGATTGAACACAGGGGCATTTTACCTTCGAGCTACACCTCTAGCCCTTTTTATTTTTTTGTTTTGAAACAAGGTCTCGCTAGGTTGCTGAGTCTTGTTAACTTGCTGGGATTGGTCTTGAACCTGCAATTCTGCAGTCTCAGCCTTGCAAGCACTGGGATTACAGGCATGCATCACCACACCTAGCTTAAACAACTGTTTGTTTTTTAATTTATTTTATTGTGGTACTGGGGTGCTCTACCTCTGAGCAACAACCCCTGCCCTTTTTTCTTTTGTGGCACTAGGGGTTGAACCCAGGGGCATTCTACCTGCAAGTATACCCCCAGCTGCCCTTTTTATTTTTTATTTGGAAACAGGGTCTTGTTAAGTTGCTGGTACTTCGAACCTGCCATCCTCCTGTCTCAGCCTCCCAAATTCTGGGATTACAGGCATGTGCCACCATGCCCAGCCTCCTGGTGAAACAGACGTTTTCCTTACCTGGGTTCATGCCTACAAAGTGTGAAGAATGACACTTGCAGACAACAGAAAGAGAAACAGGGAGTTTATTGTAACGAGAATGGGGAAGGGGAAAAGAGACAGATCACCCTTTTGGGCCGTGGGGACCCTGGAGCCCAGCAGCTGCCTTCTGGACACTACTTGTGAGAAGCCCAAGCCACACGCCGTCAATTGCAAACTGCTTTCTCCCAAAGTCCACGCGATTTCCCAAAGAGAGTTGTAGGCCACCCCTAGGAGCCTCTATTGGTCTTGATGTCCAACGGGTGCCGTTAGGTCACTACCCAGGAGTTGCCCGGGCCAAGTGCCATCAATTACACACTGCTTTCTCTCAGAGCCAACATGAACTGCGCGCGCACGAGAGAGCGAGAGAGCGAGAGAGAGCGAGAGAGAGAGCAAGAGAACGAGAGAGAAAGAGGAGCTTCCATTCAGGGAGGGGTTCCCTGAATGGGTGACCACTTAGAGTGGCTTGTCTAGGGGTTTATATGCTTCTTTGGGTTTCCTTTTCCAGTTGGGGTCTCAGAGGCAGTTTTCTGGACTCTCCTGGGAATCTCTTGGGATTGTTATCAGAGGGAACAACTGGAGTTTTGTAAACCTCTGGTCACTCCCAGGAGGCTTTTATCTCATTAGCACTGGACATTTAGGAGGTCTGGTCCTTTCAGGAGTTTTGGAAGTTAGTTAGCATCTGTTGCCTCTCAGGAAATTAAATCTTTCTTCCTTGGTCCTCTGGCCCTATCTTCCTATTTCTTTCTACCTCATCACCAGTCCTTTACAATTTAAAATTTTTTTATTATTTATTTATTTAGTGGTACTGGGGATTGAACCCAAGGCATTCTACCTCCGAGCTACACCCCCAGTCCTATTTTTTAGTCTTTATTTTGAAACAGGGTCTCACTAAGTTGTGGAGGGCCTCACTAAGTAGCTGAGGCTGGCCACGAACCCGGATCCTCTGGTCTCAGCCTCCCAAGTACTGGGATTACAAGCATGCGCCACCATGCCCTGCTAAAAAAAAATTTTATTTTGAAACAGGGTCTCACTAAAATGCTGAGATTGGCCTCAAACCTTGGATCCCCCTGTCTCAGCCTCCCATGTACTGGGATTACAAGTATTCACAAGTCTTACATGACTCTTAAATGAATCATTCCTTACTTATTATCCACTAGTTAGTGCATTTTTGAGCATCAAGGGAAGTCTGCAGATGTTTAATAGCACCATAGTAGCCAGCTTCCTAAATGGCCTTCCAATGATGGCTTTCCGGTATTGGTGCTTCTGTAAGGACCCTCCTACACTGAATATGGATGAGCTTTGTAACCAATAGGATATAGTCAAGATAATGGGGTATGACTTCTGTGGCTAGGCCATAATGGTCACCAAAGCTTCTACCTTGCTGACTTGTTCATTCAGGGGAAGACCAGCTACCATGTTGTAAGACTGTGCAAGCATCCTGGGGAGAGGCCCATGGAAGGAGGAACTGAGGCTACCTCTCAGGAACTAGCATCAATGAGCACATCATTTTTCTTTCTTTCTTTTTTGTGGTACTGGGGATTAAATCCAGAGGCATTCTACCTCTGAGCTACACCCAGCCCTTTTTATTTTTTATTTTGAAAAAGGGTCTCCCTAAGTTACCATACACTATCCTTGAACCTGCAATCCTCCAGTCTCAGCCTCCTAAGTACTGGGGCTTTTTTCCCCCATAATGTTCTCAATCTGTAGTTGGTTGAATCCATGGATGTGGAATATTCACATACCGGGAGCTGAGTGCACTTGATTTGACAATTCCACTCCTCCCAGTTTCTTAAACCCATTTAAATCTGCTCCAAATAGACTTCTGCTTCTATCACTCCACGGATGGCAACTTCATCCTTTCAGCTGTTCAAGTCAGAAATCTTGCAATCATCTTTGACTCTTCCTTTCCTCATACCACTTTCTCATACCTTCAGAAAATTCCAAGTTATACCCAAAATCTGTCCATTTCTCACACTCTCTACTGCTAACCTTGTGGTCTACACCACCAGTCCCTTGCCTGTCTAGTTCACAGGATTTCCTGTGTCCACTAAGGTCTCTCCCCAACGAAGAAGTTCCAGTGATCCTTTTGAGATGTAAATTATATTCTATTACTTTTCTGCTCAACGTGATTCCCCATTTCACTTAAAAGTGAAAGTCAAGGTCCTTACAATAATCTGAAGGCTTTATATGATCTGAACTCCTTTTTTCATCCTTTATTACTTACCACCTTGTTCACTTGACTTAGCCCATTCTGGCCTCCTTGCTGGTCTCCCAACAGATAAGCTCCTGCCCCAGGACTTTGGTATTGGCTGTTTTCTATGTATAGAAAACTTTCCCCTCCCTCAGGTATCTATATCACTTACAAATCTGCACTCAATGATGCCTACTTGACCATCCTATTTTTATTTTACTTATGAAAGTTTATTTGTAAGCCAAAGAAAGATAGAAAATAGAATAGCTCCCACAGAGGGGAGGGGCTCCCAAAGAGTAGCCCAACCATACAATTTTACTTATTTATTTATTTTGCAGTACTGGGGATTGAACCCAGGGGCATTTTACCTCCCAGCTACACCCCCAGCCCCATTTTTTAAAATTTTATTTTATTAGTGCATTGCAATCATACATCTTGAAGGATTTCAGGGTGGTTGACATATACATGCACTCATCAATTAGCCCTCCCCAATTCCCACCCCTCCCTCCCCCCTCCCTCCTTCCCTTTTTCAGCATAGTAGTTGACTTTGATATCTTTATATAAGTCCATCCTGTGCACCAGTTTGTTTCCCTCTCCTTTCCTCCTGTTTCCCCCAGTTAGTTCGCCTTCTTCGCTCATCTGAGGTTTTGTCTTTGTCTGCAGTCCCTCTTGTGCTGGGTCCTGGCTCATCCTCCCGTGACCTCAGCGCTGGGGTACTCTGGGGTGGAGCTGCCAGTTGGGGGGATTCTCCACGGCGGGGCTGAGGGCTCACCGGCCAGCGTTCCCAGTGGGGGGGGGGGCAGGGCTCCCCGCCCAGCGTCCCCAACACCAGGGTGAGGGGTTCTCCCCAGCCCTATTTTTTATTCTTTTTTGGGAGGGTACTGGGGATTGAACCCAGGGGCATTCTACCTCTGAGCTCCACCCCCCAGCCCTATCTTTTATTCTTTATTTTGAAACAGGGTCTCGCTAAGTTGCAGAGGGCCTCACTAAGTAGCCGAGGCTGGCCACAAACCTGGATCCTGCGGTCTCAGCCTTCTAAGTACTGGGATTACAAGCATGCGCCACCATGCCGGGCTTTATTTATTTTGAAACAGGGTTTCACTAAGTTGCGGAGGGCCTCACTATATAGCTGAGGCTGGTGGTGAACCGGGTACAAGCATGCGCCACTACGCCCGCCACCACGCCCGGCTCTGCTCCAACCATCCTAATTTAAATGGCAAAAATCTCCATTACATTGTCATCTTCTGTTTCCCCACTTTTTCCACAGCAGTCACTAACTTTTAACATATATGTTTATGTTTGCCTCCTTCCCATTATGTGGGCCGTAAAGTAACAATGTCTGCTCCTTATCTTCAAATGGTTTCGTCAGAACAACAACAAAGAGTTGGGATCCATTGAGTTATGCAATAATTCCATACATACATTAAGCACACATACACACACTTAAAATGGTTAAAGTGAAAATTTCATTATGTATATTTTATCATAATTAAAAAGAAATAAGTAAATAAAGAAAATTTCAGTGCTCCTGTACAGTAACAAATATTTCAAGAAACTTGTTTCAGTCATATATATGTGAGTACTTACATGTACTTGGTTCTAAAGTACAATGTACTTCTTACTATCGGTAGTCGTCACAAAAATGTTAGAAAAAAATTACTGTAGAGAAAGTTCCGCACACACTCATCAGTTGACATACATAAAATAGTTCCCAGAATCATTATTAGAGTAAAAGCTGGAAATAATCCAATGTCCAGAGGTACTAGAATGGACAGTACATTCTAAATGTAGTACAGTACATTAGACAGTGGAATACTATACAACAGTGAATCAAAGAACCACAGCCACCTGCTTTTATGTGGGTGAATCCCCAAAAGCAACGCTGAAAAGCAAACTGCTGGAGCATACACAATTCCATAAAGCTCAAAATCAAACAAAGCTAGATATTTACTAATACATAACACAGACGGGCATGGTGGCGCACACTTGTAATCCCAGTACTTGGGAGGCTGAGACCGGAGGAACTGGGTTCGCGGCCAGTCTCAGCTACTTAGTGAGGCCCTCCACAACTTAGTGAGACCTTGTTTCAAAATAAAGAATAAAATAGGGCTGTGGGTATAGCTTGGAGGTAGAATGCCCCTGGGTTCAATCAATCCCCAGTACCGCAAAAAAAAAAAACAAACAAAAAACCCCCCAAAACCCCCCAACATATGTGGCAAAACTACAAGGAAAAACAAGGCAAGGTGATATAAAAGAGAGAAGTAATAATTAAAAACGTAAAGGCATCAATCTGAGTAAAGGTTTAGGCTCCTGGAATGTTTTTCAGTATTTCCCACAATTAATGCTCAAGACAGCATCGTGTTTTTGCTTGTGCCCCCCTTCCAGTGGAGTGTTTGGCAGTCAGTTATTTTATTTTTAAAGTACAGAATCATGTGAGAAATGGTATGAACTGCATAATATATCCTTTAGGGACAAAATTCAGGGCCAGCGCCTGACATCGCTCGTACAGCAAAGCTCCTTAATAAGTTGCAGAATTTAAAAATGCACTTTTCATTTCAGAACTTCTCATTTTTGCCCAAATTCTTCTCGTGCCTTGGATTCAATCCTTACCCCAACCCCTACCCCTCTCGCAGTCTCTAAAGTCGCTGGCTTCCTAGTTCCAGCCGCCCGAAGGTAGTTTCCACCCAGTTTCTCCGCTGGTTAAAATGAATGGGAAAGGGGTAGAAGGTCGGGATGGAGACAGAGGAGGTCCCAGGGGTTGGAGGCCACAGCCCGGGCCACCCGAATAGCGAAAGGTAGCGGAGCCGCCTGCTACTCGGCGGGCCAGCACGCCATAGCAGAGGCTCTACACACAGTTCAGAGTCGCGGGCTAAACAAAGACGCTACCGCCCCGTGACGTCACGGCCTCCGAGCTCCGGATTGGAGGAGATGCTCTCGCGATGATTCCTCGGGTCCCGGGCCTGCCTCCCTCCTCCGCGACCCGGTAGTGGACCCCACACCACGTTGCGAGTGGTGGAGACGCGGTAAACTAGACATACTTCCGGGAGCCATCCAGACGGCTGCGGTCTCCGAGACGCCCACGGGCACGAGGTTTGGCTCCCAGGCGTCTTGCCTGCCAGACCCG